>JAODAH020026127.1:0-307960 GCA_027574865.2 Coproporus ventriculus
AATTTCTTGAGTTTTTAATTTTTGGCCGAAAAAAGTTCAAAGGGGTTAGTCCATGAAATTCATCTGTCATTTTTGATTCAGAATAAAGTTCAATTGCAGTGTGCTTGGGTTTCGCAGTAGCCCTAGTCTATTTCTCTGGTTCTACACTATTCATTGTTCTACATTGACATTTCAATCAATACTGCCAACTCCAAATTAATTAAAGTTACCAAAAACAGTACTTCAAAGTAATCATTATATACGTCGAATAGAAAAAATTAATTACCATATTCACTTTTATCACTAACTTGATATATTTTTAATTTTCAGATTGAAGATGCGGGAAAATCGAAATTTCATCTTGTTCTCCATACATTTGGTGGCATTGTACGTCCGTAGAATTACAGGTAATGTCTCTTTAAAAAAAAACTCGTAAAATCACGGTATATGGGAGCACAACATTTGTTTATGTGAACATGCAACAGGTTTTACATAAATATGTCAAAATTGTTAATATGCAATTTGTTACTTAAATTCCATCTGAATTTTATTATAACATTTTTAAATTGATCAAAATTGATATAAACATTTTCGGATATAGGATACGCCAAGCATGTTTATTGTAATTTTTGACCACGATATCTGTATATTTGGGGAAGTTATACTTTGATTGTAATATGAAAGACAATATTGTGCATTTTTTTATATTAAATGTTATTTTATTTTCGAAGGAAAATATACCGTACAAACAATGTACAAAATTTGATAAATTTACAGAAAGAACAAAGCGTAAGTGGTTTGTTAAGTTTAGAGATGGTGCGCTTGGGTTTAAAGCAGCTTGTACCTGAAGAAAGCTTGAAATTTGCTTTGTACAAAAACCGTCCAGAATTAGGTAATTGAAAAGTAATCGTTTTACATCATGACAACGCAAGACTACATATTTCTTTAATGAGGAGTCAAAAGTTGAAGTTGAATTTATAAATACACAATTAGAAATTTGATTAGAATACTGTAGCATAGACAGATTAAGCAGAAGTACAATTGGAATATTTCTGTAAATATTATCGTAATGTCTGTAAAGCGTATGTGACAGCTAGACAGGCAAACAAAAGCGTAAACTATAAAAAATAATTAAAATAAAAAAAGATTTGTTTATTTTTTAATTATGAATAATCACAAAGTAGATGTAGAAACATGGAAACAATTTTGTTTCGTTTTTGATTACATGCCATAAGAAAAAGTAATATTAAAACAACCTGGAAAATTTTATTCCAGAATAATAAAGGGAGTTATTTAAAAAGTATATTTTTATAGAAACAATAAAGAATTGATGTTGTGAATATTATATACATTTATACGAAAATTAATTTAATGCAAAAAATAGATCAATTACTAGTAAACGAAATTGAGATTTAGTAATGTAGCAAATATTCGAATAAAGTTTCAGAAATATGCGAAGTGCCTCCAGGCGTCGCGGCGCGCAATGCTCCGTAGCAGCGTAGGCATATAAAATCAACAAACGATTTACTATTGAAAATTATTAGCAGATGCCACCAATTTCTGAAAAATTATGAATGATTTATTTAAATTATACCATTACCTACAGGAACAAGTTTGAAAATATTTAAATCCGCCTATAAAATTTAAAATTTTCATGTATTTGAAATGAAGTGGAAAATTGTTGAAAACTGAATGGTAAAGTGGATTGGAATAGTAGATTATGTTCGGTTGTACAGTAAAATGATTTGCAAATCAATTTTTTTATGAAATCGTGTCGTATTAGTTTGTTTTATTGTGTTATAAATTAATTTGATAAGAAAACTGGTTGTGGATGCTGGAGAACATCAATGGCTGGCGTCGCGGCGCTTGTTCTATCGCTATGACGACGAGCCCTGCTTCACGCAGGTGCCAGTTCAACCCCTATATATACAATTCATTTCAGATAGGTTATTCAGTCTGCGACTGCTTTCCTACTACCAGACTCTAATATGTAAACAATTGCCGCCAAAATATAAAATTTCAAAAAACATCAATGAAAAATTGCTCGAAATAAAAAAAAATAGTTGTAAATAATTTGGTCAAGCAATTCTATCATGTTGTGCTATAACTTATTCAGTGTTGTGTCTATATAAAACTATCTGAAAACTTTGTCAAACAATTAGAAAAAGTTGTTTAAAGTACTCAAAATGAATCGGTACATATTTCTGATATATTTGTTGGTGTCACCTGTCAGATTACAGTTAGAAAATGAACGAAAATTCTTGCGTATAAATGGGGACATTATTTTGGGTGGGATTTTTCCAATGCACGAACAGATTAGTGGAAGACCAGATTTTCCATGTGGTGCAGTTAAGGAAGAGAAAGGCATGCAACGATTAGAAGCCATGCTTTATGCAATTGATGAAATCAACAATAGTCCAGATTTGCTTCCCAATGTCACTCTCGGGGCGCTCATCATTGACTCCTGTAGTAGCGACACTTATGCACTCGAACAATCCATGGAGTTCGTAAGGTCCTACATGAATCAGGTAATCTTTAAAATGCATCTAATAAAACTTTTCATTCCAACTAGCGCTTTAAGTATTATTACAATTTGGCATTTAAAGCACTAGAATACTGCCATTTTGCACCAGTATGTAATTACTCCTAACATGTTTTCCCCAATTAAAATATAGAGAGAATAAGAGAAAATCGCAATGACATCACTAAATGTACTGAAATACTTCTCTGCTTCTGAAGAGAATTAAAGCCCTTCTAACAAGTGTAACATAATCCACCATAATTGACAGGAAGTTAATTCTTTTCCTGCCATTACATATATACGTTATTAACAGGATATAAAATAGAACGTATTAAGTATCCACAATTTATTGTGGAACGTATCTTTTATATATAATATGTGATTGCAACATAATTCGCCGAAAATATTTTCTGCGTATGTTGGGCAACCACAAATCAAAACTTTTATCTACCTGTATTACAAGCATAATTGTATTTTGATTCAAAGTTATAAAACTAGAACTGGAAATTATGTAATATTATCGAGTCCATTAGAGTAATAGGAAACTGTTGATATTTATGAAGTATGCATGTAAGTATATTACCACCCGTCGCTAGCTTACCTCCTCGAACTGGGAAGTTCCTGTTTAGGTAAAGTCCAAGTTATCGAATATGAAAATATTATAAACCTACTTTATAACTTTACAAGCTATTGTAGATTAAATTTCGAACTTATAATTTAAATATAATATTTTGGCGCAATAATTATAATATTGGGATGTTGGAGGTATATAGAAGTAATACATCTTGCATATTATGGGATTAATTTCTGCGAAAGTTTTAAGATGGGAGAAATATTTACTTTAAAATTTTAGATGTCTTGTTATTTGGAAATTAAACAAGAATGAAAATAATTATTTTTTAAATAATTAATATTTATGCAAAACGTTTGCTTTTATAGAAACGACAAAATTTTCACGAAAGCTGCAAAAAATAATTTATGATATTTTAACTTTTAAGAAAAAAAAAAGTTTATTTTAATATGACGGGTTTTGAGATTTCAAAATTGAAGATCTATCAATAAAAATCTTTTCGAAAAATACAAAAATAAATTAATTCGTGACTGATACCTCAAAGATTAAAAAAAATTGATGTTCCAAAAGAGAAGAAGCAGGATGTCTAAGTTGGATTTAAAATATTTGAAAATTTGCCATTTTTTGTGTGTTATATATTCCATTTTTAAATTCTTTTGTCATTATTTTAGAAATTTTAAAAATATCAAATCATTAAGTTCTTCAATATTGCTTATTTATTTTTTCTAAATTTGCTGAATAATTTTTTTTGTTCTTGATTATATTTATGAATTGATTACTGTTTTAAGCATTTAAACTTTTGCATGTTTTGAACTTTCTCATTTTATAAATAGTCTATATATTAAATACTAAGGAGTCTGTATTAATAATTCTGAAGCTACCTGCTTGGCTTGAAAAAGTTTTAAAAGTAAAACCACATATGTCTTCCTTCTTGCGGATATATCAATTCTTTTAAAATAATGAAGCAGGAAAAGTATGTGTGTTTATTCGATTTCTAATTTTCAAACTTATATTAAACATCCATTTGCGTGTTTGTAAAGATGCAATCAAATTGGAGGCATTGCTTATTCGATGTCGCTTTAATCATCTGAGTATTGCATCACCCCAGTTCCTATCATCCCTTACTTAGAATTCGCCATACGTACTCATCACTTGATTAGGTTTTCATTAAAATTTTATAAAGCTCATTGTGAATAGCTCTGAATAATTCATAAATTGTTTTTTTTATTGATGTTTCGCCGCTTGAGAATAATGTGTCAACTAAGGATAGAGATAAATAAGATAATGTAGCCCTTGAGTTGAGAAATGCTGCGGTTGCGGTTTTAGGGTGGTCCCTTCAAGTAATTTGAAAGTTCATTAATAAGGAAATGTGAAAAATATATTTCCAACTTTGCATAGCCTGTCTCAATAAATTTTTGAAACTTAAGAACTCCTTTTCCCAAATAAATTCTTTATTAATTTTTAATTTTGAAAAGACGTAAATATTACCACTGTTGTAAAATGGCTTAAGGTGATAAATTAACAAACGTCCAAATAAAAGTTAAAGAATAATAGGATAACGTTTATGCAACTTACAATCCATTTTTTGTTTACAGTTTTACTTTTCCGGTAACAGAAATCCATAAATTGCTGCTATTAACTATTCATAAGGAACTTTAATTTCTCTCTAGTCGATAATAAAAAAAAAAAATGTGTCTGTAAAAGTATATCATCTTCTCTAAATTATACGCAATAAATATTAAAATTTAGATAAACGAAAAAGTAGTTAAGTAAGAAATGTTGTTTATATGTGGAGGATTTTATACCGAAATTTCTTATTCAAAGACTAACTTAGATACGTGCAGATTAAGACTTTAAGAACTGATTAAGAATAGCCCCAGCATCGATACCTCATGGTATATTGTATTGAACCCTTATAAAAATACTTACAAACAAACTAATTTTTAAATAATTCTGCGCTCTTATTTTTTGACCATCACCATTTAATACGATGCCAGCAAGAGATTTTTATTTAATATTTACAGTGCTTTTTTCCTTATGTTACATTTTCCATGTTGAAATTATATAACAAATTTTACATAAATTCTAATTATATAAATGTTTACGAAGATTATATTTTTATGAAAACACTTCTTAATTGCTAGGTCTCGGAAAATCCTCAACGTGAATAAATAGGTGCAGGAAAAGGAACTAGGAATTCATTAGCATTTTGCTTTTGTAGCTAGCAGTCCCAGTAAATTTCAGTTTTCCGGCAAAAAATGAAAGGCTAAGGAGCGGAATAATGCATGGATATGCATTTATCTTATGTAGGAAACGTAAACTGAATCAAAATTTACCTACTCTAATTTATATCAATTTTATAAATTTCAATTTCTACAAATTTCTTTGTAAAATCGCATATTTCTCAAAAGAGCATAATAATCTAGTAATAATCTCAAAAATATCCATAAAAATGAGAAACTAGCATATATTATCATGTTTAATTTATAACAAATATTATTCTAGTGTAAAAAGTATCACAGAACTTAGTTAATTAATTTAGTTAAAATTAGTTGTGAATAGAAAATAGTTTTATACCTACATTTTCTGTATAATGTCACCAAAACATTGTTTTAATAAAGTATTAACAAGCACATTTGTATATGAAATTGCAATGGAAATTTAACTTGCACCCTAAGGTTATGCTTTTGTGTATGAAATCACAGTTTCATAATTAAACTATTCTGCTAGTGCTTGATGTTTGATACTTATTGTCTTTAAATTTAATAATATGTTCTTTGTTAATTTCACATCTCAATAAATAAGTTTGCATGATATCATAAAATTCGAAGAAATTTCCATTTCAATGTAACCAGATGTTTTTGATATTATGTATGTTCAAATAAACAATTACTAGTTTTCCAAGAGAAAATATGCAGTTGCAAACAAATGTTATTTGGAATTTCAGTTTCCCAGTATTGCAATACAACACCTTTTATATTTAAGATTAAATTCATTTTGCATATACGAAACGCAATTGCATTCTCCTTATTTCAAGACTCTTTGGCGTGTTCATATATTATAGAAAATAAGCAAAATAACACCCGTTACATATAAGAATATAAGTTACAATTGGATGGCGTTCATGGAAAAGGAACAAATGCGTATTAAAGTTTGTATAGCAAACAGGAATAATCGAAAGATTTATAATTAAATTATGTCTAAAAATAATTATATCTATTATAATAGATAATATATAATAATATATTGTTATTTTGTGAATATGCTAGAGTACAGTAATTAGAGCGTGGTTTTCCGATGTCATAAATGGTTGCGATAAGGAGTGAGAATTTAAAATCCATATTTAAAAAAATACTTCAAGAGAATGAAAACTTACAACGAAGTAAAAAGAAATTGTAGTAACCATGGTCTCTAAAATTTTAAAATATTTTTAAAAGTTTTAATTCTCCATGCACAAAGGTTTATACGCACTTAAAATATTTTATATCCATTTCCCTATTTCCATATTTTTAAAAATTCTTTTTAGACTGTATTTCTGTAGATGTGTATAAAAATAACAAATTCGTTTACTCATTTTATTTAAGGAAATATTTGATTTTCTTTTTATAACGAAATAAAATTTCATTTGAGAAAAAAAAACAACAACAGCCATATTACTTGAGTTGAATGAAATTTCTATAATATTGTAAAGCTAACATGTCGTTAAACCAAACCCCCTAATATTTCATTATAATATTGACTTTCGTTGAACAAAAAAATGAAATATTTCTATAAATTTTGTATGAACTGAACGGATGTAATTTTCTTGTTAGCAAATGCGGTAGGTTAAAATAGTAAATCAATCTGCCGAAGTAAAATGAAATCATTCCTGGGTGAAATCATGCATGCTTACATGTGGAAGTTATAGAAGTAATATCATTTTCATTCGGGTCCGTTTCAATGGAACTTGGTTATAATATAGTTATTTTCATGTAACCCGAAACAATTTATTGCGCTTTTTTAATCGTGTATCCTTCATCCAAAAATTTATTGAAGCTATTTCTCATAAAGGCGCTTTTAAACGGAATTCATACCGGTCTTTTTTTTCCTCGCCGCATTTTAATCGTGATTTGGTACGCTTTCAATTTTCATCTTGTTCATCTTAGTTAAAATTTCCCGGAAAATAACAGTAATGGACGAGTGAGTTAATTCGCCTTTACAACATTCGATTTGTATTTCTATTACAAATTAATTGCGTTTTAAGATCGAACAGAAAAACCGCCATCTTTTATATCGCAATATAAATGTACAATGAGACTATTTCATGAAAGGATTGGGAAAGTTTAAAACGTTTTTTAAGGTAGTGGAGCTATTATATGGCATTTGGTCCTCTCGGGAAAATCTTATCTCTTCTACCAGTATAAAATGCCGCCTTATAAACGTTTTGAAGTGAAATAACATTTTCAAAAGTACATTACAGAAGGAATCTGCTCTTTTATTTTTATCGATATCTCATTTCGAAACAATCATATTTTAATTATTCCTGTTCAATTCATTAAACACTAAATTGCTTGTTCACAGAAACACTAATTCCATTGAAACATTGTTTATTACGCTTCGAAATTCTTAGTTCAAATATTCCGGATCAAACATGCATTCTCTAGTTAGAAGATGTTTGTATTTTATTGATTCGCACTAATTGCACATTTAACCGGTTACTTTTGTTATTTCATTGTCGTTTAATGCGGGATATCACAAGAGATAAAACGGATCCTTTGCAGCAGAATCCTTTTATTATATTTCCATGTTATATGTGGTACATGTTAAAGCCTTTATTTAAATTTCATTATTGTAATATTAAAAAATTACATCTGATACATACATTATAAGTCACCTTTATGAATGTATTATCTTGTATAATTTGATTTATTTTATATTTTAAAGCTTCTTCAAATAACTCCTACTGTTTTATAAAATAATAAAATCTTCCGTCTACATTTTTAAAATTAAGTACAAACACATTTTCATGATACCAGAATACAAATAAATTTCCAACGTTTTACATCTATAATCTTTTCTACATTTTTCATAAAAATAAAAGAACATATTAATTCTAGAATGGAAGATAATTCTTAAAACTTTTCACTTTTCTAACATATCTTTCAACTTGTGTAGTTATGTCTTCATATTTTGCAGTTTAAATAGCTTCTTGTTCTTTTTATATATCCTGATGTACATGCTCAACATATCAGTAAGTATCAATGTAGGAAATTTAATAAATTAGATGAAATTTTAAATGTGGAGATTAACAGACAATGGAAAACTAGTCATAAATCTTTCAACCACAGAAAAACACAAAATAGTTTACGGTAATCCCACTACTCCGTTCAATATTTTAAGAGAATTTCTTCAACTGTTTTAATATTTAGGAATGTGGTGATGTAATCGATAATCTTCCCCTATTTATAGAAACTCTGAATTAGACTCCCAGAGGATATAATATATTATTAAATTTTATTATTTAAATAAAATTTGTTTTATCGGAGAATTTAATCAATTATTTTTTAGCATGCTCCAATTATTTTCACCTAGTTTCATTATTCTGCATTGAGGGTTTATTGTTTTGAAACGCAGTATTTACCTACATTGTGATTTTATGCAGAATGTATTCATACATATATTTATCATACACAATACGTAATCTGAAATAATGCAATATCATACCTGCTAATATTTCAATTATTTCCGGATTTCAAATTATGCAAATAAAATATCAATATGCAAATAAATGGGAATACAAGTGACTGAATTATTTCACATACAAGTATCTGTAATTTTCTTATTATTTTTATATTTCAATATTCAACAATACATTCATAATTTTTGCTCTGGGAAACGTACTGAATAAATTTTCAATATTCAATGGGTAAATTAGTAGAACATTTTGATTTGACTTTGAATATTAATACCAATACATTGTATTACAGCACATATACATTTTATTTCTGATAATCAATTTAAAAATGTAATTAATGCTTCGACTGAAAATTATTTCAAAAACTAGATTTGTTATTTTTTCCTGATTGAATATGCTGGAATATGGCAGAATAATAAGTAGATATTCAACAAACATTTCTGTTTTATTCAATCATTAATAGAGGCTAAATTCATCGAAATTTTCTTTTTTCTTTGCGGAATATAATTCCTACAATAGCAGAGAATTCACATTATATGTTGTATAACTTTATTTCACTTCAATAAGGATCAATTTGTTATTTAAGTTTTTTTTTTCGATATTGCAAAGTAAAGTAATATAAAAATTTAATTGTTTCTGAATGTAATCTTCACATAAAGTTCAAAATCAAAATAAATTATTTATATTGTTTTCGTTTGATTACTGCTGATAGTTATAAGTGAATTTTATATTTTTAAAATTTCTATTTTAAAATAAATGAAATATTGTGTAAGAGCAAATTTTATATGGATCTTTAAAGGATTCGGAATATGTAGGTATGCATATAACTGCAGGTTGCTTATTGTTGAAAGCAGAACGCGTGTATAATTCGAAAATAATCAGTCAATGTAATATGAAAGAGTTCAGTCATCTATTCAATATTTCCGATTTATCGGCTATTATATGTTAAAAATATCTGGAGATATTCTAGGGAACATGCTTTGCTTCATATACCAACTTAAAAGGGTATACCTCGTGGAATCTCCTGAAGTCACAAATCCCCTTACTCCTTGAAATTCAATACGAAAATTATATAAATGTAATAACAGAGGCATATATTTTTAATTTGATAATATTTTATTTTGATTTTTCTATCAATTTATGAAACTTTTAAAATTTATATTTTATTATTAGAATTATTGCTACCACTGTTCTAAACAATCCTGAGTTACAAATAGAAAAATGTTGAAAATTAAAAATTAATTAGAGGAAATATGAAATCTATTCAATGGAAGAGTGAATTTAGACTTTAGGATATTAAAGGTTTCAATCGATTGGTATTGGTATTGAAATTATTTATACGTCCATGAAAGGAAGGGTGGGAAGGTACAGTAAGTATAAAAGAGGAAGGTTGTATGATCGGCTTAAGTGTAAGAGACCCACAAAAAAATTATGTAAGTATTATGATCTTATTCAACTTTTATAGTTAATGCTAGTTGCACTTAAATAAAAATGTTTATAAGCTACTTCCTACATTCTACTTTTAGCGGAAAAGATGAAATTAATTTTACTTTAAGTTTGAAGGTACTATTTTGGGATATTATAATAACATTTAGTGTTGATTATATTCTTAGTGCTATTTAGGTCTTGTCCTGGCTCAGTATTTAATGTAAAGGATTAATGCAGGTAGGAACTTCGCAACATTTATTGTAATTAACCGCTTAGTTTGCCGAAATTCAGCAGCGGATGTAACAGTTTACCTAATTTCTATTGGATCTTACATGTTTACGGGCAAGTACATACAACCTAATTTATAAAACTTTGTTAGTTGCCCCAACAAAACAAACACAAATTTACTACTAAAACGGGCTTAAACAATCAATTAATGCAAATTGATTTTTAATACAAATAATATAAATAAATTACTTTAATACTTATAAGATTTCTTTTTGCATATGAAATTAAATACTTGTATTTTTCTTTCTTGATTATTGATCTTGAAACTTCTCTTACACTTAACAGAAATTTCTGTTGTATATATTTAAAATGTAATTATTCCAAATCAAATTAGTTTGAATGTAGCATATGACAAGATGTCATTTAAAAGTACATGGATACAAAATCATTTTATGTAAATATGAATTAAATTTTTTGGAGTAATTCTCGCATGAAACGAAATTAAAATTAAACAAGCTTGTTAAAAACTGTCCTGTACAAATGTTCAAAACAGTTTTACTATCAATCACAAAACTTACTCTTTATTTTTTCGCTTGTTTATCGCTTAATAGCAAAAAGTAAACAATCACATCATTTTTATATCCTTTCGGTTACAGACACGTAGAATTTTTTCACACAATCAGCTATCAATTTCTTTGGGATCTGTTACAATATTGCAATACCCGATAATACATACTGTCGTTTTCACATTTTTCGAGGTTACTTCTTTCTGTTCGATATTTGAACAATTTTCTGTTTACCAATAATATACAATTTTCGCGATGTTCAATGCGCGTACATACAATGTTTGCGGAATTTATATTTATTTAAAATTGTCCTATAATCTATAATTGATTTTCTAAATAAATAATTTTATCCAAATATTGTAATTATTATGAGTTAATATTATAATATATTATAATATATAATATAAATATAACAAAAGAATATATAGATGAATTATTAAACTCTACTCACCAACATTTCAGCCTTCAAAAGCTCATGAGAGATAAAAGAACTGATGTATGAATAAAAGTGGTTTTAATAAGTGTGTCTTTTTGTGAAAACGGAACCCTAAACATAATGCATTCAAATCTTTGGTCTTCAGGAATGTAATTAATGAATTTCGATCTTCACCGGTTTACACGTGCTAACAAGAAATTTCAAATTATGAATGTTAGCATTCAAGGAGACAAGCAAATAAATTTGACAAGCTCGAAGTTACACTAAGTGAAATTAATATCGACATAGTCTGCATCATTGAACATCGCTTATTCGAGAGTATACTTAAATTAACATTAGGAAATTTCAACGTGCACAATGCATAATCGAGAACAACAAGAATAATTGTGGTGTGTATATCTTTCCAAGGAAAATTATTTAGATGATTAAATATTAGCTGTCGAAGTTTAATGAATGAGGTTCGAAATAAAAAGATCTAATTTATAATTAATATCTATTCAAATTAATTTTTTTTTAAGAAAGTATTGTTCATTATATTTTTCATTGATTTCGAAAATGGTTCTCAGAAATGCTAATTTTAAAAGTCGACATTTGAAATGAAGTTTGTAATATTCACTTGAAAATAGTATCAAGAATTTACATGAGATTAGTAATCAACTTAGAGTACTTCATCAATGCTTCTAAAAGCAATGTATTAAATTTAGATTGTTTTTGTATGTAAATTTCCGTTTTGTGAAAAATAAACATGTTTTGCGCACGAACTACCGCTGATTTATTCGATTGAAAAAGAAAAAATAGGTATGTGCTAGGCATTTATGTGCAGCGATAGAAACGTGGATCGAATCTTAAATGAAAATAAAAATTGTCCTAATTATAGGAACTTGTTTCACCGAACAAAAACTAAATATTACAAAAGCAAATTCAGGATGGAATTTGTAACGATATGGAACAATACCTTTCCCGGATTTGAAATAGTTCCAATTTTCCTAAAAGTTACTTTATATCCTGGTCCCGTTCATCATTTGAACATGTGTAACTAACCTGCTGTAAAATAACCTTTTAAAGTTTTAGTTGTTACGTTTTCAGTCGTATCACGTATTTAAATGTCAAATAACCCTTGTAAAACATACTCTGGCAAATCGTTAAGTGTATTGTATGGCTACGCGAAGGAATAAATGTGCACCATTACAACTACATTTATAGAAGCAATAATTTTTCAGTTAGAAATTATTATTTCAAAATGCGCGCTTTTATTTTTTGAAACAAACTTTTGGGATCTTACAAAATTTAATTTCACCCTTAATAAATTCTTTCACTTTCAACCCTTGTGCTCAACATTAAACTTGAAAAGTTGATTGTTCTTAAAGAATGTTTATTCATAATTGTATTAAATTTGCTAACAATTGCTTCAATTAGGTTCAGAATGAGCTAAGTAATTTAACATGAATCGTATTTGAAACTCTCCTCGTTTTTGGGGAAGAATAGAGTAAAAAAGTTTTTAATTAAGTTTTCGTAGGCCGTCTAAAAAGTCAATAAAACGATCTATTGCTCCGTAATTCGTACCTAATTGGATATTTAGTTAAAACTTACCACTTGTTTCCAACTTTTCAATTCCATAAGTTTTGTTTATTATTATTGTCGAATAGGTTTTGGGTTTTAATTTTCAACTAGTATTTTAAAGGGGAATGTAAATCCTAAAAAAATGCTTTTTGTTTCAGGTAAGACAGCTAACCAATCTTGTATGATGTAAGTTATACTTTGATAATAATATGAATAATGATAGTAATAATTTCTTTGAAAAAAGTGAAGAATTGTAGAAATTAAATAACAAAGTTGTAATTGAAGTGGACTAAGTTAACATGACAGCTCACAATGCCCTATCTGTGTAGTATTTTTACCAGATAAGCGCAGAAATTAAAATAATAAAGCTACAAAAACTTAGAAAATAGTAAAATCATTAAAGAAATACTTGAATGTGTTTAAATGTTTTTTGCGATAAAATTTTTATAGGGTAATTTTCCATTTAAGAACAATCATCACTTCTGAGGAATATAAAGTATGCAGTATGAGGATTTAAAGAGGATAGTGTTACTAGTTTCGTAGCAGATGGTTCAGTGAGCACAGTAAGCTGATTTCGTGGGAGGACTCTTAAAATTGCCTTTATAAAAGGGCATGATTTTTTTTGAATGGGGCAACCCTAAAAGCCACATCTACCATTTACAAAAGTAGAATATTCAAAACGAAATTGAAGGAATATCGTGAGGTAGTTTGATGATAGCAAATTTAACGACGACATTCGAGTACACCTCCGCAGGCTAGCACGACTTCATTGAATGATGTTATTCTTAAAAAATGATTTCCCAAGTGTTTTTTACAATACATAAGTCGATAATTGAATTTTTGATAAAAATTAAAAGTTTTTATAATATATCTGAAATAATCCCGGAATTTATTTATTTTAATTTGAATTTTTTAAATGTAAGTTATGGAAAGACTAATTTTCTTGTTAAATAAGCAAGAACTAAATAAACTGATAATTATCGAAAATGTCTAAAAAAAGAAAATTGTGATAGCAATATAAGTTTTTATTAATAAAATGTTTGAGGGAGGTACAGTTTTTTATCTTGTTTAGGGATCATTCCAGTCACGTAGTAATATAAAACTTTTTCCGCTCTTTCTAAGGAAAGAGTATGTTATATTTGTCGTTATATGCTCCTGTTGTCATATAACATGAAAAATTCAAAAATCTTCAACTAAATTGCAAGTAGTAAAAATATGAAAGATGAAACTAGTTTTCCTCAGTGTTCTTGTTCCTTTATATTAACATTTGTATTTTCGTTTCAAATGAAAATATTATATTTTAATGTTAAATAATGTTGTTTTGAGAATGTTGTATTATCAACCTTAAAATAATTTCTTGCTCATTTGATAATAAAAAAAAAAATCGAATTAATAATACAACAAAAAAGAAAACTGAAATTGAAAACACGTTTGTAGAACTTAATAAAAGCAATTGCATTGTGTATTGAATATTCAGTAGAAAATATAAATTAGAGATAATATAATGAAAAGCTGGGCATAAAATGCCTCTTAATTATATGAAAATAGCTCACTATACGTTGCAACTAAACTAGAAAAGAAGTATGAAAAGATATTTGTATTTTATATCGTCATTGTTCAAGTCAGAAGTTTGAAGTTAGAAGACGAGATTTTAAAATTATGAAAGTTTGTGAAAATGGATGGTTAGTGAGTTCCAAAATTTTGCAATTATTTAAAGGATGAACTATAAAAGTTTCCTTAATATGCTTAAAGCAGCATGAGATATCTATAAAATAAATTTAATTTAAAATGCGCTCCCTCGAAGCCGTAAAGTCGCGGAACGTACATACTGTAATGAAATAAGAACAACTTAAAGCTTTTTATTTGTCGTGATTGTAGAGATGGTTTTATATGAAACTACAATTATTAAAAACCGAAAAATAAATAATTCTAAAATAAAGTTTAATATTTCTTTTAAAGATCTCAGACCTTTTTCTTTAGTTATATCTAAAGTTTGCTATTTTCTTATTTTTGTCTCAATAGTTTTTGTTTATTTTTTTTTTAGGATAATATTTAATTTTAATAATAATTATTGAGTCATTAAAGAAGCAAAGTAAAAATAATTAAGGTAATAAAAAAGTAAAATTTAAAATTTAATGAAATTTAAACACATTACCCCCAATTTTAAGAGCAAGGGTGCGAGCTAATCGTCTTATTAACTCCCTGGGCTTTTTAATCTCACAGCTGAATTGCTTCCAATATTGGTAAAAAAAAAGAATTTTAAATAAAAGTTTAATTATTAGGAAGCAGTTTAAAAATAAATTTGCAATAGTGAATTCCTTTTAAATATATAACTCAAACTTCTAAAGTTTTAATCTTAAGCTACTTCCAGCGTAATCGTTCATTCCATTAAATTACACTTGTAACCAGCTTCTGCTATATTTCAAACTTGAAAATTTGTTGACACTGAAAAGTATAAAGATAATATCAGGTTAATATAAAGTGAAATTTAATGATTTTCTGTTTGTACAAAAGATATTTGTTCAGTTTCATTATGCCGGAAATGATTTAATACATGCGAAAGTCAAAAAATATATTTTTTTAATTCTAAATTCCCACATCTAGGTGGGTAATTCTCTCACATTAATGTAGAGGGATGCCTCGGTAAAAAGTGAAAAGTAAACAAAAGAGGAATTGTGCCATTGTTTTCCTTTTCCACAGCAAAAAAAAAATCCAGAAAACTCGTGTCAACCAAAACTCCACTCTCAACTTTCGAGTGGAGTCTTTTTTAAATCATTTATATGCTTTATTACATCTACTGGATGATGCTTTTATCAGAAACTATTTTATGCCAGCAAAAATAATTTCCATTAAAAATTAAACAAATCATTTTATTCTACCTTTAACCTTAATATAAAAGAAAATTTATGAATTAATTCAATTCATTAAGGAGGCTGTCAAGGAAATTGAAATACTTTCTCTTGAAATGTATTTGTTTAGAAACAAAGAATGCGAACATTTATTTAAATCATTTGACACTAACTTATATTTGCAGAGGTACAATAGAAAATTATTAATACGATCAATTTGTGAGAAATTCATTGATATTAAAACACATTAAAATTATTTAATTATAGTCTTTTATTTAACGGGCAATTAAGAAGATTATTATTACTTTTGTATCTGGGAATGAAAATAAGCATTCTAATAATTCGTGTGTACTAAAATAAGCTCTTTATGAAAGTCATATATGTTTGTTCTTTATTCGGGGTAGTTAAATAGTTTTTGTATAAAAAAAATAATTCTTTCATAAATCCAATTTAAATAACATCCAATACTATGAAATCGTGTATCTACGTTTGAATATATTGAGTAATAAATAATGCAATAAAAAGGTAGCTGCGAGACGACATTTTCATGTATATTTATCTAGATATTAAAGAGAAGATAGAGGAACAATAGCAGATATTTTATATGTGCTTATTTCAACATTTAATGTTATTTAAATAAAATTATCAATTTATTTAAATAACATAAGATAGGAAAATTTTTTCTTAATGAATTTTCATCGAGTAGACGAAATGCTGGATGTATTCTTTGTGAATAGATATGGAGAAAACAAGTAATATATTTAAGGAGACCTAAACAAGTATCCTCAACGTTTCCAAAATTTTTACCAGATGTTTCAAGACTAGATGTATACACCGCTGGTTTTGACAATTCTTAGCAAAGCTTAATATCAACATCACGTTATCACATCAAGATATAGATGCTCCTTATAAAAAATATACATATGTTATTCATGACCTGTAAGTAAAATAAACAATTTGGAAACCAAAAAGCGTTTTGCTGTTCATTTTTTGTAAAAGTTTCACATTTATGTTTCCTGTTAACATATCTGCATTTCAATTTGAGAATAATATAATTTAGGTGTCATAATGTATTCTACTAGTCTGTTTTATTTGGCTTGTATGTGCTATGTGCAAATGGAGTTAGTGAATTCTGTAAGGCGGAAGATAATGTATGTTGATTGTATTCATGAAGCTTTGCACTGATTATATTTATAATTAATAATATCGCCTCTAAGATTAAATGATAAGGGTAAATTTGTAATGCAGTTCAAGAGATAACTTTATGCAAATTAAAGAATAATTAAAGGTTAAGAGTGATTTAAATGTGAGAATTTTTTGCTGTAATATATACAATAAGCAACAAGTTTTTTATAACGGATCATTCTAGGTTAAAATATATTTTTTTAATTATTAAAAATTAACGAATAGTTATATGTTGTTAAGAATTAAATATATTTTTTACTTTGCAACCATGACCTCATTATGAAACCGAAACGGGTTTCATAATAGCCTTATTATGGCACTCGACATTTTACGTTTTGGTGTTGCTATTGAATTTATTCAACGCAATTGTTACTGTCAGATGCGACAGACTTCTAATTGATCATAAATCGTCGGGGAGATCGCAAATAAGGTATTGTTCTGTATCAAAATCTTAATTGTAATTTATAAGTAATTGTGCAAAAGAAAACAACACTTGTATAAAATTTCCGTCATGTCACATATGTTTATAACCTATTTGAATTGTTTTGAATTTATCAGCTCGCTTGTAAGTAACATTTGCAGTGCTGCCAACATATGTAAAAATCAACAAAAAAATTAATTCAAAAATAATTATATTTTTAAATAAATATAGTAAAATTAAAAAAATATATCATATACAATTCATGCATAATGATTTTTTCTTGTTATGCAATTTATTGCAGTTATTTATTTATTTATTTTATTTTTTCCTAAGCGGTTTCAAGTTTGTTCGACTATTCAACAAAATAAAATATTTTAATTCATTATATTGTGGAAGCAATTACTTCCTGGAAAATTAAGAAAATCAAAACATATAGCTTACTGTAATTTGAACTTAGAAGATTGGCAAAGGAGTAAGAAAATCTACTTACTTCTATGACTCCGTATACTGTAGGTTAATTAACAACCCGTTAAAAGTAATTAATTATCATGACTCGCCAATAATTGTACAGGAGTGCACTGTATAAATATATTTGCACACGTGTAATGAAATACGTACTGTGAAATATCGCCAGGAATGGTATTTATTTGAGAAACAAGCCGCAAATTAATTTTCCAAAGTTTATTTAGCTGCCTTAATTTCCATTTACGAAATCTAATCAACACGGTTATTGATTGAATTAACAAAGGGTATTAATTTTTTCACTTAATTGCCTCATAATATAAACCTACTCATTAATTAACCTTTTAATTACACTTTATAAAAATAGTCAAAGAGAAATTGAAATTGGAAATGGAAAAGCTATATTTTTAACGTAGAATATATTTTCTTAAGAGACCTCTCTCGAAAGTGACTCACAACTTGCACGTGAATGTTCGATTTATCAATATCATAATGTTACACATAGTAACCAACAACCTTGCCGTTTATCATAACATTTGTTGCTTCAAAAATATTGTAATTTTTATATAATTAAAAAAAAAATAATTTTCCTCGCCTAATAAATAATGTTTTTATAGAGGGAAAATGCAAATCTTTATGCTCGTGCAATAGACTCATTCTATCCGCGTTTCGCTACGCATTCGTGAATCAAATTAACCTCGCACGATATTTGCTATTTTCCTCTCTCGTTAAGAAAATAGTTTTTTCTGGCAGTAACTATGGAAATGTCAATAAAACGGATTGCTTCCTTACTTTTTATTTACTTGACATAATAAATAATTCTACTTTTAGATTAAAATTTGCCACAGGAAAATAATTTATTAATTTGATTAGTTTAATTTGGAATATGGCGTTTGCATTTATTGAAAATTTCAATAAATTGACATGTGAAATCTAATACGTTTAAATAATATTGAATAACATGTGACCGCTACCATAAAACAACATAAAAATAATTAATTAATTTGATGATGCAAATCAGTACAAAATAAATTATTTCAGTAATTTGCAAATTACATATGGCTTTAAAGAGAACCGACACTTTTTGAAATTAAATAATAATGTAATGTTTCAAATATTGAATTGAAATACTGAAAATTAAATTAGAGTAAAAAACAAATTAAAAAGAAATATTTTGTATATTGCATTTGATTTTTTAACGTTATTCACAAAGAATAATATCAAAACATTATGTACATATTTAATATTAAATCATAACTAATGTGTATTTTGCTAAAGAATTTATTTAATGGTTTTCCGAAGTTTTGTTTCGTTAGGAATTTTCCTTATAGTTTCCGCTTTAATTTGGCTTTTATATTTCATATTATTAATAATATCAATTAATGTTCTTATTAGTTTATAATTAAAATGTTAATCAAAATAATTAGAATTTGTAACATTTACAAAATTTTGAAGTTTGTTACTTATTAATTATATCCACTACATAATTGTAAATTTTCATGATAAATTAACGATGGAATGTTTAGAATAGTAATAAAAGCATGCCCAAGAATAACTCTCACACACAAAATTAAATTTAAATACTCCGAATTTTAATTATCTTAACAAAATCAATTTTAATTTTGTAACAGTAGTTTACGTCAGAGACACCGGTTTCCGGAAAATTTAGTATCTTATTAAGGATATTCGGGGCACAGTATTAGGCGTGTAACATACGTACATTGGCCAATATAATTTAAGTTTGAATTAAAATCGATGGTCTTCCAACTATCAATTGCATAATTCTATATATCAATTCTAAATTGAATCTCCTTTCAAGCGGTAAATATAAATTAGTTCATGAATATGACAAATTTTGTCATTGAAATGAATCTAATTATTGAATAAGGACAATCATTTAAAGTAACTTGAAACGTTCATCACAAACTATCCAGAAAATTAATGTTTCAATAAGGTTTGAATCATTCACATTAAAATTCAAATTAAATTAAAGTTCACTCTACTTCAATTTAATTGATTCAGTTGTAGAAATTAGTTTTATTAAAGTTTTTATAATTCCATTAAATTTTATATCCCCTAAAATAAAATAAAATTATATCATTTTGCTTTAATTATCAAAGCGTTTTTAGTTATGTAAAACGATTTAATAAATATTCCTCTTTTCAAATTTCATAATTTTGTTATTAATGGGAAATTTGCCTGTCAAGATTCCACCCACAACAATTAGGATTATATTTCATATTTACAGATACATTTATTATTCAAATGGGTATGTTTTGCTATGTATATTTCAGTATGTAATTGTAAACAAAATTTGGTTTGAAAAAACTTACCCCGTGGCATATTCAATATGTTTCCATAGGAAAGCAGAAATTGATGTGAATGGAGGATAACCCAATATATTCAACACGTAAATCTGGAAAATAAACAAAACGTAAATTTATAAATGTTCCCATGCTGAAAAAAAAAACAATTTCTATTGAAACAGAAAATCGAATAGTTATATTGGTAAATGTATTAATATTATTTGAAAATTATTTTTAATCGAATCTAACTTTTATGCATGAAACAATACTTAAATTTCTTTGCTATTATTTTTACCATTCCGCCATTATAAGATACACTTGGTAGTAAACAGTAATCATTCATTTTAAATCTATAAAGGAGCAATTAAAATGTACTCAATTAAAAGATTTAATTAATATTTTGATCCATTTGAGTTTGGTAATTCCGGGGGCAATATATTTAATTAAATACACGAACATCTTCACAGACTAAATAATTATGTACACTTCTGTAAATCAAGATGATTCCTTCTAGGATAAATCCAGTAAGCCTAAACTAAGTTTCACTGGTTGCTAGTTAGCATTCCACGGATTGCACCGCATAAAAGGATTTGTTTAAACTAATTACATTACGCGTGTCCCTGTCACTCTGTTTAACTTCAATTATTGTATTTTTACTCGTTATTTACACGTTCGTATTTTCTACATAAATGATTTTTATATTCCGCACGGAAAATATTAAGAATGTTATAATAACATTAATTTCCTTTGCAATTTCCCTAAAATAGAGATGAATCGCATTGGAGCTGTCGGAATATGGATTCGCTACCAATTCACTAATAGTTTCACACTTAATCGCTAGGGAGTATGTGTAATAATAACTTAATTAGTTAGATAATCAAATAATTTCCAATTCTCGATTCACTTTAATCTTCCGAAAGCTATCATTATTCCATTCTAAGAAAGTAGCCTATTATCATACGATATTATTGGAATAAGTCTGAATTTCTTGCTCTATTCAGAAATTTTTATTCATTTTTTAATTTGAATATTATTCAAAAAATTATCAGTTAGTTGGTAATATAAAATATTTAAAAAGTTGTTCAGGTCGGTTACGGTTTTGTGGAGATAAAAATATAATAGCTATATCGTAAAGAATTGTGAAAGGCGATTTGATAGGATTGAAGTATTATTATAAGCTCGTAATAGTACCATATTTATTCTAAAATAACAATTTATAGGATTTAAAAAGAATCATAAAATAAATGTGATATTAAAGATTAAGTCGAATTGGATGTCTTTTTATGAAAAAACGTTACATAATATCGATATAACATTAGAAGAGATCTATTTTTTAACGATCTTCAAGTAATTAAGAAGGAAGTTCAAAATATCAAAACTGATATGATATTGTGAATAAATTAATATTTTTAGATCATTTTGATAATTTTAGCAACCAGCAATCTTGTTGCTTAATGTGATAATTAATTGTTTTAAAAAATTAATCCAGTCGTGCACATAAATTACAAATAGTTTGAATAAGTGGATTATTTCATTTAGTCGCAGAATATATGCGAAGTTGTTTCCAGATTTTGTAAATATTTGCTGGGCTGATTTATTTACATTACACTTTTTAAAATATTAAAATTTGTATAATCTTCCAGTAATTATGCTCACGCTGCATTTCCCAGAAGAATTGCAAGCTCCCCACCATTAAAATCCTAAATCTCATTCATTAGTTTTACAGTTACAAAACTCATCACAAAACTAATTCTGTGAACATGTAAATAATTTAATCAGTTTTATTTATTAATTCTAAAAATACTTTTTGTTTAAATTAGAATAGTAGTTTAATATGATAATATCGAAACTAATAATAAAGCTGTAATAACAAAAGTTATTTAATAAATTTTTTACAATTATTAACAGAGTATTGAATTAAAAATTTTAAATTGAGTACATATTTCCCGTTGGAACAATTGTATGGACAAAACCAATTCAAACTTCGCTAATTAGTTATTATTGTTTTCGGAATTAAAAAGGGATGCGCTATAATATTGACTGTTTGTAGTGCATGCATAGTTGCTTATTGAAAGGATTTTTGGATTTAAATGTTAATGCGAGAATTCAATCAGGAGTCATTTTGTCTCAAGATAATTCAAGACAATCAAAGTTAGCAAATATCACTCATTTAAACATCGAAGTAGTACTTTAAAATAAATTTCTGCGTATCCAAACTTTTAATTTTATTATTTTATAAATAATGCCACTTCCTTTCGAGATGCTGCTTGGATATTTTCTTGTAAAATATCTTTCAAAGCTTTTAAATGTTTATAAACTACAAAATATATTAATAAATTTTTTTATGGTTATTTAAAAACCAGAATGGGTAACTAAATCTCCACTAAATTGTTAAGCAAAATTTACATTTATGATTATTATGAATTGAAAATAATCATAAGTCTCTTAATGACATCAGTTATAGACTTTATTGTACTTAACAGAATTTGCAATGTGTATAGTGTGCAATTGTGATGTGCTCATATTTAGAACAGATAAAATTGTACCAAATGGTTTCTATCATATCTAATTTTACTAGATTACTATAAATCTACAAGGTGTTACACAATAAGACTGTTTAAGCTGAAGCACATCCGGATCCATATCGAATAAAAAAAAACTATAATTCCGAAAGACACTAAAACGTAATAATTAAATCATTTAAGAATTTGTTGAATGAATTATGTAACGGATGTTAATAAATGAGAAAATATCGGTTAACTTGAAATTTTAAGTAGATATTGATTGATTAATTACTCCTTCATCAAAGTATAATAATGACATTATAGCAATGTCATGGTAACTATACGGATAAGTTAAATAATATCTTCGTTGATAAAATTTTCATCGTTAGTTAAGGTCTGCTTTTGCTGGGTTTTCAAACTTTTTGTGCTCAGTTCGTATTTGTTTTCCATGTTTATCTTTCTAATACTCCACACAAATATGTCCCGGCTGTTGAATTTCAAGATTGTGAACAAGCATAATTTACCATTTGAAATCAATCAGTGGGATACGGAGCAAATCAATACAGTTATGCATCGAAAAGGTTTCTATTAATTTGCACAAATTGGAAACAATAACCTCTGTTGTTTATTTTGAATATAGAACTTGTCGAAAATCACTACATGCAGAAAGAAATTATTCAATATGTATTCACAATAGTTAAACGAAATATATATTCAACCTTTGTGAATCTACTTTGATATTATCGCAATTGTGTAACAATTTCGTTCAACTGTAATATGTTATTTTCATAAAAAATATTTTTAAACAAACAAAAACATTTTTACATCTACAATTATATCCACAATGCATATATAAAAGACATTTTCTCTTTTAATTAACTATAAAATATGAGAGAACGAAAATAAGTTTGTGAAAATGTAGCATAAAATTGATTTTCACGACTAAAATACACAAGAAAAAAATGTTGTAGTGACACAAAACTGTTACGTATTATTTCATCTGCAAATTCTTTAACACTGCAAAACTATTAATTTGTCTGATTTAGAACTGCAGGGATAGGTGTCATTTCCTAGGAATAGAAATAAATATTTAGAAAATGTTTCATAAAGTTTAAATTGCTAATAAATAAACCGTAGCATGGTTTTATTATTAAAAAACGACCGCATGGAATAATGGAAACCCAATAAAGAGGATTAGAATCTACTGTAGAAGTTAATTATGATTTTATAAGAAAGCGAATATGATTAATAAAATATGAGAAGGGCTGAAAAGGAACATTTTCAAGAAATAATTAAAAATAAACAATTCATCCAAATGAATAAAATAAGAAAAAAAAATACACGGAATTAATGAACATCCTTATCAAATAATAATTTAATTTAAAACCCCTCTATACACAAGCACAATTCTAAGGAAACGAGCAGAGAGGAGTATCCCTACTTGTTTAAAATACAGATAAATATCTTTTTGCAAAATAAACTTGGTGGGTTTATTTCAGCCGTAACAAGCGGAAATGATTTTATTTCAAAAAGATTCTTAACGGAAATTACACCATTAAGATTTATTTCATTCCAATTGAACTCACCCTAGAGATAATTATTTTTTTTTGTTGTTCACCATAAACAAGTCTAAATTTGTATTAATGTTATTCGAAACGGTTTTGTTTGTAGAATGTGAAAGTTACAACGTCTAAAAGTTCCATAAAACTATTTAAATTTCAGTTAGGAAATCTAATTAGTGACTTCAAACTTTAAAACATTTCGTTTGTTATGTGTCAAAGAATCCGCAAAACATTTCTGAATGGAATTTCTCTTAGAAAATCGCATATTTTCAAATAAAAATCAGTTAAAAATACATTCAGTTCATTTCGCACTATATATCTCCTGACCTATTTATTTATGTGGTATATGTAAATTATGCTCCTTTATCATATCATTTAGCCAAATTGGAACGTTTATACCTCTGCGGTTAATTGAAACGCTTTATGCTATCACATTAGCACTATTTACAAACCACAAATGCACGCGAATACTTGATATCCTGCTTTAATATATACTCCTTATTTAAATAACAAGAGAGCTCAGCGCTTGAGATTATAAAACATACATAGGTTGTACCGTTATACAAAAAACCTTTTGAAATGGTTTATATGTATTTTGCTAAAAACGAAAAAGATATGGAAGTCTTTTAGAACTTCTATCATTATAATTTATCTTAATTTACTGCTTTAATATTTTTTGAATTTACACGCTCAGTTTTATATTGAATACATTATCTAAAGAAAAAAAAAATATTTCGAAAAATTTATTAATTTGTTATTTTGAACTGGTTGAAATTTTTTATATTTAGTAATTAGTGTAATTACCATTAAGAAATTATTTCACCAAAGTTTCGTATTCAGCTCAGTATCCTTTTTCACCTTTTAACTTTTTGAAAGATTTTCAACTTTTTTACTTTTTCTATAAATCAGAGAAATAACAAACAATCAAGTTCCGTAATTTATTTACATTGTGTATCTTCATAACAATAAAATATTATGATACTTCGAAGAAATAAGTCTTACTGAAAGTATTCAAGAAAGTTTATCATATTTTTAAAAGGAAAATATAAATCGTACTAAACAATGTAGAAGTTATAAAATTTTCTTTTAGAAAAGTTATGCAACATTAATTCCACTAAGAATTATAACAATTTTGTTCCATATTTATATTATTTTATTTTACTTTGAATTTGTATAGAAATTACGTGTTTGGGATTTTCAAATAATAATAAAATCCTCTTATGGCTATTGTGGTGGTTATTTGTAGTTGCTTGTTGCTCATACAAAACAGTTCAACGCTTGTGTATTTTATAAATATTTAAACAGTTCACTGGGGATAATAGTACGGTTAAAATTATATTTTATTTACAAAATCTACTTATTTCGATTGTTAATAAATTAATACCGCTGAATTAAATAATATCAACTTATTATTAATTTAATATTATAAAAGTTATTAATATTGTATGTGAATATATAAATATGTAATAAACATATGTGATAATCAATTATTAAAAATGAAAATTGACAGACATGCAATTTTGTATAAATCTAATGGGGAGTTAATAAATCATGTATAGTAAAACAGAACGTAATAAATCAATTTGATGATATGTTTTATGTGATAGTTTGGACACATTCTGTAGATGATTTTTTTATTATAAAAAAAAGTTAAAATCAAACATACACCAATATCTAAAACATAACTTTCCAATTTAATGTAGGGTCCATTTGAAGTGTTTGATATATTGAGTACACAAAAAGCCATTATTTCGATTGAAGTTTTTAGTTCACGTTATTGATGTAATTTTTAAGATAACTAGATGAGAAGTTAAGAATTAATTACTTTAATAAACTTAAGAGTACGTGTGTGTTTGATTTTTTTTTAAATTAAAATGTTTTGGTGCTTGAATAATCAGAAAATTTGTGTAAGCTGGGGTAAATGGAAATGCTGTCATATTACTCTTACCAAAAAACCAACAGAGGAATCCCCAGCAGATATTGATCTTAGAAGCTTGCGATGAATATCCGTATTTATAGCTTGCAGGATTTTATTTTAACTATCAATCAATTTTAAATGCATTTATAATTTGTCTTCCTTGAACATTTTTTAATTATTTCCAGTTGTCTCCTTTAATATCAAACGAGTTGTAAAAGAGAGAAATGTTCACACTTTACTATTTTTTATCACCAATCTTTCATAAATTTTAATATTCGTTTAATTATTTTATATTTAGGACAATAAATTTAATTTTTTTATCCTCATCACTGTTCTCTTTACAGTCCACAAAATGAATAAATAAGCAATTTATGCAAAAATAAAATCATATCCGCTCAGTTAAGTACACGGATATGAAATCCACCAATTAGAAACCTTTAGATATATGGTATTACTAAGATTATAAGTAAAATATTTATGGAAAAGAGATATTACGGATAAATATAGAAACAATAAAAATATTTTAAATAAGAAATAAATACAACGAAAAACTTACTCGAAACTGTAAATGTGTCACTTGTAGAAGTTTTGATTTCAACCCAGTGAATTAAGGTAAATCAAGAACGTCGTTCAAGATAAAATTCGTTTGGACTTTGTTTTCTATAAATTTATGTTTTCCAAGTAAAGTTATGTGAATTGGAAAGCGTGAAACACGATTGTTTTCAACGTCAACATTATTGCCTGATCTTTCACCTCCAAAATTCACATGAAACATTTTAAATTGATTATCATTTCTAATTATTTTACGCATAAATTTGTTTAAATTTAATTAAGATTTAGATGGCTTCAATTAATATGTGCTTGTGTTTTAAAGAAATCGATTGAATACTGCTATGTGGTAATTGTTAATGATGTGAAGAAGAAATAATACTTTTATAAAATATAAATATCAACATCTATGATATTTGAAACTACACAGTATTCAGAAATAAAACCGTTGCAAGTCATTACTACTATGTGACGTCACATTCGTATAATGTCGCCAGCTTATAATATTTCTCCCTATTTATGAAACGTCAAACAATTAAATAATTATCAATTGAAAGATAATTTCAGAATTTTTACATGATATAATTCGAAGTGTAAAATTTATTACAACACCGCATTGCTGCCAATCTTTAAATACCCGTGAGATTTAAATAAAAATGTCATAATTTCATACCGGAAGTCTATTTGTTCATCTGATTTTGTTTGACGACGACATTTATAACGTGTAACGGTTTTACTACTGAATAGACAATATAATTATTGATAATAAGTTCGTTCAGCGCAATGAGTCATTAGACTGCTAATGCCAATGAAAATAAACAGAATCCAAGAAAAAAGTAAATGGAAGCTTTTTATATTTTATTCCTTTACTATCTACGTGATATTAATTTTTATATATAATTAACTATTTAAATTGGCATTTCATAATGAATATTAAATTTTATTATCGTTACTATTTTCTTAGTTTCAATTATATGGAAGAATTATTTTCCTTAGAATCGAAATTCCAATGTCATATAGGACGCTATGTTCAATTTGATGGAAGATGTGTTAAAATTACGACAAATACGTCTTTCTTGTTCACATTCCTTCTAGATTATTTTCTCGGACCTCCCTTATAAAAGGGTACAAGTGTTAATAAAAGTGAGTTGGTCACTTAAGTGTTAGATGTTATAGCAGAACCCTTGTTCTTTTAAATCTTCTCTGCATAATCGCCCTGTAATTTTTCAAACCTTTCCAGAACACGATTATTTTTATTGCGATTCAACATAAAATAAAACTATCCGTCTTTTTTAATGAATTTGATCTGAAAAAAAAGGAATAAGGGTTGGTTTCTATTGTTTTTTGGAATTTCTACCATGAAATGTGACTTGCTAATAAAATTTTAAATTAATTTTTACCGAAAATATTTATACAGACACATCTCTGTGACGCAATAATGTTAAAATAACAATTTAATTTGCCTTTATATTTATTTTGTTTGGTAAAATCGACGAGTTTCAATTTGTATAAAACTCGACTTCGAAAAGTTAGCTTAGTTTTTTAATATTATTTAATATCCATTAAATTTTAGTGTTAATTAATAAAAAGAAATAGTTTTTTGTATCTAGATTGAATGTTAAATACCAATTTAATAGATGAATGAAGATAAAATATTATTGGAACTGGCATATTATTTGTCTTGTAATAATATAAATTTTATTCAGAAATTGTTATAGAAAGCAGTATAATCCTTGCTATTATTCTCTAATCTGATTATTCAGTTTTAGGTAATTCTCATTGACATAGGTAGGATTACTAAAATGTACCCTATTGTTAATCAAGTCTGTGTAAACCATTTTCTTATCTAGATGTATATTTACAACAGATGAAAAATGGAGAATGTAATGTTAAAAATTTTCGAAGAATATGCCTTAGTACAAAATTGAGGAAATGCTTGCATAAGGTGTCTTTGTGGAAGTTCGGAATGCTAGATAGGAAAGTATACAGTTAATGTAGAAAGACTTTGACATGTGAATGGAATATATCATGTAGAAATAAAACAGAAAAGGATATATTATTTTAAGGATCCTTATTTTCTCCTGAGATTGAAAGGTAGTTGCTTGTACGAGACTTTCCAAGATTTTCAATCTATTATTCAAATAGCGCACATTTATTGCAAAACGAATTTTCAGTGGAAATTCATCCCGGGTATATATCTGAGAAAAGAATCAAAATCAAATCTCACTCACATCCTTATCACTATGACAATCAATTATCCTTTCTGTTAGTTTTGCACCAATATTTTACTGAATTTTATCAAAATAATTCCCTTCTGTTGGGTGCGCTCAATTAGCTCTTGAACCTTCTCCAATTCGTATGCCTTTCAATCAATTTCAAATTGACTGGCATTTCATTTGCTACAAGAATAGAGATCCCTCTGATTAGAAATACATAAGAAATGATATCGTAAAAAGAAAGTTATAGCAAATAAGTGTAATAAATCATCGGTCTAGTGCATTCCAAAATTTCTGCAGGCGAAAGATTTAAAATGATAATAGCAAGGGTTAAATTTATTCAAGAATTTCCAATGTTTTCTTTTTAAATAACGACAACGGCCTTGTTGATCGTCGTTACTTTAATAAACACAAATTTCATGCAACGAACTTTCCGAATAATTAAAGACTTAATCCATGCGCCAATTAAAGCGTCCTCTACATCAAAAACCGATAAAATAAAAATATTTACAACCCTTCCTATGGACACTAAATTTGCTTAATTTATAAGGGTTTTT
This sequence comes from Coproporus ventriculus, assembly GCA_027574865.2. Classification (NCBI taxonomy): domain Eukaryota; kingdom Metazoa; phylum Arthropoda; class Insecta; order Coleoptera; family Staphylinidae; genus Coproporus; species Coproporus ventriculus. The sequence continues at coordinate 29,493 of JAODAH020026127.1, forward strand.
ATTAAGTTCTTTTTTTTTCTCATTCAAGCAGATGTATAATAATAGAAAGTTGTAAATTTATGATATCGATTTCAAATTTCCCTCATAAATAATTTTATTCAATCTTTGTAAAGCGCCCTGCCAATCCGCAATTATCATTTCAGGCTTTTATGGAAGATTTATACATTTGAAAGTATAAGTAATTGAAAGTTTAATAAAGCGTGTTCTCTATTTTGTCTGGGCGGAACATTGTTTTGTTTACAGGCGAATTTAATACATTTTATTACGTTTCATGTGATGAATCCTAAATGAGGTTCCTTAAGCCAACATTTATTTGGACAATACATTAGCAATGAGAATACAAATCATGCACTGCGTTTGCTACGTAACGTTATTTCTGCATTTATTTGTTACAATTACTGTTATAACATAAATTTTGTTTATACTACAAATTTTTATTCAAAATTCAAAAACGTATTTTCATATATTAAAATTTTCACTCGGTAAATAACTTTAAATAGAAATAAAATATTAAGAAATGAAAGAATTTGCGAATGTAAGAAGAAAAATGATTAGTTGCAGTCCATATTTCAAAATCTTTTGCCTAATGCTTTGTTAGTGTTTGACCTAGGTATGTTCAATTTTGAGTGTTGTGTGATTTGCTATTTGGCCACTAAAGCATTTTCCATAAAAATTCGTTTTGGGTGCTTATGATATTGTAGCGGGCAACATTTTACGACGAACAAGGACCACAGTGAAGAAACAACGTAATATATTGATAAGAGCTTATTCAAGGTGAAATATTAAAAATAGAAGACATAAAAAGGAATGTCAAAATGCCATTTTCTACTTTTACTCACATTTTTAACAAATTATTACCGTAAAGTGTTTTTCCACTTTAGTATTTACCAAAAAGAAATATAAAGGATTATTATTTGAAAGCTCTCAAAAAAACGAGAAATTTACAATTAGATCAACTAAAGCTCAAATCCATTTTTAGATACTATTATTTCAACTCAAATGAAAGTAGGTCAGTATTTTCTTTTGATACTTCTTCACAACAACATGTTATACTTTTGTACAAGTTTGAACTATTAAATACTAAAAATTCTATTAAGAAATTGGAGATGATTTTATTGCTTTAAACAGTTCCCTCTTTCTATAAAAGAAGTTGGTCTTTTTATGCTACTATTACATGATTTGTAGGAGCTCTTTATTCTACAAGAGTTTAAGGAATACGTAATGAAACTGTTAGTGCATGTATGTTACAAGTACTTAACTAGATGCAGTTAATTTAAATATCACAAAAGCATTGGAGGCATAAAGGAGTTTAGAAAATAAGCGTTTTTTAACACGAGGATCAAAGTATATGAAAAGTAGCACATTTTAGAAGAGAAAATTACAAACATATTTTTTTAATTGCTCCACAATGCGGAAATGAAGCAAATGGGTGAAACTGCAAACATTTCAGAACTGTTTATGACAGTGTTATGTGATACTACGTTGAGAACCACTTTATTTCCATTGCTAAATTCAGGAGGCATAACAAACGGAACATATTGAGAATTAACATGAACTGAAATCTATTGAAGTGTTCAATTAATATGGAAGGAGCTGGACGGAATTTATATCAAACCTGAATAATTCTTCTTTTGTGGAATATCACTCCATGATAATTTTTTGAAATGAAATTAAAAGAGATCCAAGATAGAAATTAATATCGTCTTTGATAATTAAAGAAATTAAAATACTTTAGCATCAATTAAAATTAAATTATGAAGATTAAAGGAAGTTCCAATAAGTTATCCAGCGAAAAGGATTGAAATGATAATCAAAATGATAATTTAATACTTTTAATGGGATTTCTTTCCTTTCGAAATTTCATAATAGATAAGATCATTTAAAAGAAATCGATTTAGATATTTTTGCAGCGATTATTAAATTATAAATCGTATTATTTGGTTCATAAAATTATTTTAAAAGTGGTTCAAATTTATTTAGCCGCGAAAGAGTAATCCCACTAATTCAGGAATTTCAAGAACCTTCCTGAATAATTCCGAACAATATCAAACAAAAGTTCGCAGAGGTTTATGTTCCAACTTTTTAGAAGCTTAAATGTTCATAAAAATATGCAGTTTGAGATATTTTTACATTTAGAATTTATGAGACCGGTTGAATGAAAGCATTTTTGTTTGTTTGTTTGTTCGTTAATAGCTTTATTACTTGTCTGCTTTGTTGCGGTCGATGGCAATTTCAATTGATTCCAGTTTTTATCTTTTAACACTTCCAACATTTATGAACACTTCAATCACATATGAAATTACAAAAAGTAAATAAACAATTCCATTTAAGCATAAAAATATTCACTTTTTTCACAAAATTCGAAAGCATTGTTTATTGGTGCCTATTATTTCTCAATATTTTATTAATTTCATAAATTTCTTTATATTCTATTTCTCTTTGACCCGTCAAATTTTTTTATGAATTTTATTTCCTTTCTCTACTGTTTATTATTCTTTTAATATTGAATGCTATTTTTAACACTCAATTAGCTTAATTAATTGCCCGTTGTTTCCAATCGACCATAAAGCTATAAAATGGTTTCATTGTAAGGAAACTAAAGAGATTCAAAATATGTACTTTGTAAATTTACCTTGGATGACTTACAACAAGCTTTAAATTTTTGAAAATTCAAGAGAAAATAACGATGTAGATTTAAAAGATAAATTTGGCCTTGCAAATATTACATAAGTGCTTACCGTGGCAAATAAGCAGAGTTTATGTAAGCAAAGCATAAAGTATGGTCATGATAAAAGCATGCATAGGCACTGTTATTTATTAAGTTCTAAGCAATTTTTATTTGACTTGCCTCATAAAATGAAGCAAGCGCGTGTTTGAGTTATAAATTAATTTTATAGTAGCATAAAAGCTATTTGAGCACCGTTTAGTTTTGTATTATGTTGAAGTGTTAAACAGTTTTCTTACAAGCAACTACAATTTTAAATCCAATTAATCATCCGGGTGAAAGGTTGAAAACTATAGCGTTTTATAAATAAGTAACTAGTAGATGGTCTAATAAAAGTGCCTAATTGAAAGGTATCCAATCCTACATGCAATCTTCTTTCGCGTTCATTCCCAGCTTTTTAATTTCCGCAGATACACAGCTGACCCAAGTAAATGTATTTGGAAACCTAACACAATCATCCAGACTGATAAGTCCCTACTAGCAATATACTTTATCTCAAATAAAAATTTTAAATCTAAGTCTGTTCATTCTACATTATTAAATTTTATTTTTTGATTCTTGTATATATCTTAAAAAAAACAGACCTCGTATTCTTATTGAAGCCAATCGATTTTTTATTTTATTTAGTACTAATATTAATTTTACAAATTATTTTTAATCGCGATACTATTTCTCAGATTGTTTTGATTTTAAACACGCCGCACTGCACAAAAAGAAAAATGGAATAAATATGAAATGCAATAAAAATGATGCGATGCATAATAATATTTCATTGTTATTTCGCGTGTATAATGTAGCGTAAATCTTAGAAAGTAAAAGAATGTTGTGAATATTTTAATTTTAAGTGGGTTGGAATGTGTGATTTGGTAGAATAATGTTGTTGGAGGGAATAACATTGGTGAAGTGAAAATAGGAGCGATTCAATAATAAAATAGGCGAGGAACTGTTGTTATAAATCAGGAAATTCCAATGGTTTTGGCGAGTGAAGTGGTTTTAAGGCATCTTGAATCACCACACCTATAAACCCAGTCCTATTAATTACATTATTAGATTCACAACAAAGCTTACAAAGAGCAATTGGCTTTATCTCAATTCTACAAGGAAATTACAAATGGTGGCTTGTGGAAGGTATTGATTTGAAAAACGAAATGATCCTTAGTAAACAAGAATGATAAATGGACATGAGATTATACCAGCATGCTTAAACTAAAGAGATGATATGCAAAGATTATGTAATGTGACATTTTAGTTGATTCGGCAGCAATATTCGTTAGCAACTAAGCAAGATGATGGACTATCAATTGAAATCCACTGGAATATTTTTACGATATCAGAGAAAAGTGACTCACTGGATGATATTTGACTTCGTTTGTGGCTCATGAATATATTATAAAGCAATTCCGGCGGAACAAGTAAGATGTCTTTATTGAAAACTGTAATAGGAGATTCACAAATTACGTATTCCCTTAAATACATCTCTTAATGTATTTGCGGTGCTAGATTATTATCAGTTTTACACAGCGCACCGAAATTCTACTTAATTTATTATTCGCTGTTATTGGAGCGCGAAATTTCTATTGTTTATTACTCAAATTCTAACCAACCCTAATCTTCTTATATTCATGGAAAATATTATTTTCCATTACACAAAATTATATGAATAAGAATTAGATAATCTTGAGTCACATTTTATTTAAGTGACATGCTAGTTGATTTAAATACACAGTATCCAAAAGTAAAACCGTTGCACGTCATGACTACTATGTGACATCACATCTGTGCATTGTCGCCAGCTTGTAATATTTCTTCCTATTTATTAAACGTCAAACAATTAAATAATTACCACTTGACAGATAATTTCAGAATTTTTACATGAAATAATTCAAAGTGTAAAATTTATTACAACACCGCATATTTTTTATCATTGCTGCTAATCTTTAAATACCCGCGAGATTTAAATTCCAATCTCATAATTTCGCACCGGAAGTCTATTTGTGTTGATTCATCTGATTTTGTTCGATGACGACATATATGACGTGCAACGGTTTTACTACTAAATAGACAATAGTTTATAATATACTAGCTGCCTAGTAAATAAATAAAATAAAATCATTTTTCCGAATATGTGCTTTACGCTGAGTATCTCTTTCCTTAAACATTTCTATACAAATATTTTTAAAAAATGTATGTTTAGTTACAAGAATATCATTTCCTTTTCAAAGAGATGTTCGCAATTATATTGTTTCGCAGCGCCATCTATATGTATACAGTTATACTATGCAATTGTTGAAAACCAATAGCGCAATTGAATATTTTTGCTGGTTATAAAAAGTATCGAATAAAACTCATTTGGAAACATTTTTCAGGAAAACGCTCATGCTTGAAATAATTCTTTTCCCAAATTTTTTGTAATGAACTATTACAAATCTAATTTGGGCAAGTTGCACCACCAATTAAACAATGTTCGAAAAACAAACAAACCCTCTCTCTAAAACTTTTCTTTCTTGCATTAGAGCTTATCTTTAAAAAGATGGAATGGAAGAAGAAGAGAATTAAAATTGACAGCAATTAATTATATCACAATCGTTTTTCCTATGACATCGTGTTATTTAGCAGCAGCTATCACATTGGATCGAGATAGGTCTAGAAGTCAATCTAGCGTAGACTAAGATAATGAGAATTGAAAATATAAATGTGCAAATGAACAACGAAACCATAGACTCAACAAAATTATTAATCTCGGAAAGGCAAATTAAATTAAATAAATAAACAGTTGGGTAACTATAACACAAACGATTTTAGGACAATTAGGGAATATACTAACTATCCTAAGAAACCCAATGAAAAAATTCTTCAACATACGTGTCAGTTATTTAAACCAATAAGCTCAGAACATATAAAGGTTAAGAACAAATGATAAGTAGAATAAATATTTAAAAAAATTCTTTGAAAATATGTAAGATAATGCGTTTCTGCATTTTTGCCAGTTCCTCCTTTAATTACGAAACACAATTATTGGAAAGGTTTGAAGTTTCTGTTCTACACTATTAATTGATCGACCCTTATTGTATCTGCAACCATGTCTGCTGCTTAATTCGCTTTGTAATTAATTAATTAAATTTTAAATGAAAACGTTAATGATCCGATCAACAGGTGTAATTATTACAGAGAGCATTGTAATTAGTTACAGTTGCCGAAATAAAGATAGAATTACGTTAACCTAGTTAAATAGTTAGGTGTGGCTCTTAAAACCGAAATAGCAACCGTTAATATAGTAAATTATTTAGTAATTTATATACCTAGACTCTGGTGTTAATATTTTAATAAACATCAGTTTTAGATTTTTTTTTCTTTACAAAATTGGTGCAACCAAAACGGGTTTCATAATAGCCTCATTATGGCACCCGAATTTTTAAGTTTTGGTGTTGGTATTAAATTTATTCAACGCAATTGTCACTGATAGATTCAATCAGATTGATGTTGTGTCAAACGAGACAGACATTTAATTCATGATAAATCACCTGGGAGATCGTAAATAAGTTATTATTCTCTTTCGAAATTAATCTTAACGACTATTTCTAAGAGATGGTGCAATGGTGTACAATTTCAGCTGTGTTCATAACCTATTTAAATTGTTTTGTATTTAACAAGGCGCATGCCAATAACATTTGCAGTGCGGCTAACATAAAAAATCAACAAAAAATTTAATTTTAAATTAAATATTTATTTAAATAAACATAGGCAAACCAGAAAAAATATTATATAGAATTTATACATAACGGATTTTAATGGGCGTTGGTTTCCTAAACTTGCTTTAAAATTTTTTGTTATGCAATTTATAGTATAAAGTACTATTACATTTTTTATTCGGCATACTTTTATTATCATTATATCGATAGATACTGTAGTTAATTAAAAATTTGATATGTAAATAAACATAATTTCATACATTTAATAAATTAGTAATTTAGCAGCTAAACAATGTTGTAATTTGCATAGGGAACGCTAACGTGGAATATGCCATGAGCTATATATTAATCTACATACAAAGTACATGCAAGTTTGAGTTAGTTAATTGTTTCTAATCGACTCGCGAATGATTAGTTTTCTTATTAGCATTTCAATTGCAAAGAAATTTGATCAAGCAATCTGCGTGTAATTATGTAATGGAACTTGAAGTATCTTGTTCATTCTATTGTTCAACCTAACTAGTAAGCTCTTTCATTAATCCATGTTGCCTGGTATTTTCCAGGCAAATTAAAAAAAAGCACATACACATCCATCACTTCTCATTCAGAGCATTCATTTAGCTAATGTTCACATTACGTAAGTGAAGGCAACATCACTTCCGGTGTTTACAAATTATTGTTTTATCCGTTACAATTTCAATAAAGATTCTATTATCTTTTAGGAAATTAAAAGTCAGTAGTGCGTAAATATGTGAGTTTTGTTTAAAATATGTACCGCCAAAAATCAATAAGTTGTACTTACGATGTGCAATAAAAACTCACCCGTAACCTAATTCCCACTTTCAAACTCCTGTGTTTGTCTTTCAAATCCAAGATTAGATCATTTCCTTGCGTTATATCTTTATATGTCAAATATACCTTGAAACACTTCAATTCAAACATGAAATTTAATTACTGATTTTATTTTATATTCATTTAATCTTTGTAAGGAATACATTTCTATGCATTGGATATTGAATTAATTTTTTTTTAAGTAAATCTTATGGCCGTAAAAATTAAACAAATAATATGAAGTATCAAGGATTAAAAAATATCCTAGAATAACGTAATCAATATAATTAAATGAATTTGTGTGCTGCCTCCAAAGTTAATTGTATCTTTTATTCGAGTTCTTAATTTTCAAAGCTGTACTTTTTTTTGTAAATAGTTTGGAACCTACACAATTTTCTAATAAGAATAGTAAAACAAGCAATGACAAAATTTAGTGGAAGTTAGTGAATCGTGAATGAGGTCAATTCGTAATTTATTTAGACTCCTTGAATTGCTGTTAACGTAACGATGGGTACAAAGCATTTAAAGGAAACTCACTACTTGAAATTTTAAAACACGTCCTTTGAGAGAACCTCGAAACTATAAAACTGGGGCATAAGTGACATTCGCAGTAATGTTTGTTATAAAACTGCGAAATACTTGAATGCATTTTTTCCTCATTTATCCTTTAACAAGATTATCTTTCCATTTTTCTTTCAAAATGAAACACTTTACACTTACTGCACTTTGAATTACAATAATTCTACGAAATTTTATGGTTGGAGAATAATTAGTCCTCCTCGTGTGCGCGGTCTCATTTTAAATTTAAATGATTTTAAGTGCTGAATTAAATCAGGATAAATGAGGGATAGGATGGTGATAATCTAGTTTTCCATTAAAGGGCTTAATTAATAATTGAAAAGGTGGCCAAGAATGCATTAAGCTTATCACGCAAAAAATGCATAGATATTAAACTGTACTCAAATGGAGTTTGTTAATTAGAGGAAGTGTTAATACTAAAACTTAGTATATAGCTCCCAGGCTAATTATAACACAGGAGAGATAGGTGTTTAACATGGTTAAATGAACAATAAATCAATGCAGAACTACTAAGACGAAATTTCCATTATTAATCCTTACATTTTAGTCGTTTTCTTTTTAATATCCTTGTTAACTCATATCATAAGATTTAATTAAAATTATTAATTTCTATCTAGGTACAAATTCTAAAATTAAATTTATGTTAGCTTACGTCTTTTATGGATTACAAGAGAGAAAACAGGAGTACGTTCATAATTTAATTATAAATAAATTAGGATGGAATTTAAAATAATCTCGGTGTTTGTTCAAATTACAAACAAGTTTACATTTATTGGAAGCGGATTTAAGATGTATGGAATTTGTTTTTTATTCCATTAATGCATTCGTACAGATTTTTTTTATTTGATTTAAATGCAATTGTAATAAACATTTTCATATTGTGTTTTTTTATGTCCCTATTTGTAGTACAAATGCAAAATTAATTCCTTAGAAAGTAAGTGTTGAAAATATTTGTGTCGAGTTGAACCGAATTTTTAACATTATGATTTTTATTGCATTATATAAGTTTCTTAAACATATGTTTTACAGAAAATAAGATAAATATTTTATTCTCACGTTAATTTCTACCCTATTAACTCCTATACATATTTCGTAACTTTTTCAAACTAATACATTTTCTTTGAAATTCTTTGACCTGATTAAGATCAAGTTCATAGTATATTCGATTCATTTCGATATAAATTACAATGATATTTCAAATTTCACAGAAGTAATAAGATTAATAATCCAAGTTTTGAATAAGTGAAATAGCAATTGAATTGGAAATTGCAAACTTAGATTGAGTATATAGATATAAATTTAATTTGAATTATATAGCTGAACAATTTCTATTATCATTTGTAAAGTAATTAAGAATATTTCAACAACAAGTATATCCTTTTTAACAAATTTATTCAATAGTTAAAAATTAATTTCACATTAAATTAATACAAATAAATATTTTAACAAGTGGAAATACATTTTGGTTGAAAGTACTGAACTGCTTTAGATTCCAGTTTTATTTAATACTCGCTTGCAGTTAAACTAATGAGTCTGCAAAGCAACGTGACAAAACAGTAAATTAATGTTGGAAATTATAATTTCATAAAAACAAAGGTGTTATAAAATGAAAAGCATTTTCGAAGCAATTAAAACACCACTTAAGAAATATGTTCAAAATAATTCTGTACGATGCAATTAATTTGAAAAAAAAAGGATATTAAGTGGCATCTAGCTTTTGCATTGTAATGATGAGATGTTAAATATTTCCTTAAAATGTTATGCAAATTTATAGAAAAGTTTTTGAATGTAAAAATAAGCAAAGGCATATGTGGTGAACTAAATTGACAAGGTACACAATGTAATTTAATACTTGAACTGACCAGAGTTCAAAAATGAGAATGTATGCCAAATCGATAATAGTATTAATTAAATAAGATCGAAAATTAATTATCAATTTAAAATTGAATTATGGAAATAAATTCTAGAAATATTAATTTAAAATAATAAACTGTAAAATTGAAATGCCTCGTTATGTTTGTTTTTGCGTCACACAGGAAGAAGGATTAGTAATGATCGTAATTATACAAATGGGTTAACATTGTTATTGAACGTTGTTATCGCTTTGGCTGATTTTAATGGAATATAATATGAAATTATTACGTTTGTTGTTTTTACTTAATTGCTAGAGGCAGATAAATTTTAAATCAGATATATGATGTAAACAACAATAAGTATTTCCATTATTTAATCCAATTATTATGTTTTAAATGATGTTATGGAAACCATTACCGTGGCTTTAAAAATATAATTTTCAGTTATGAAAAATCCTCATTAAGAATTTATGTAATAACTGTCAATTTTACAGTATTATGATTTTATTTGAAATATTTTTTTAACATCTCGAATGTCATATTTAAAAACTTGAGTTAACCTTTCAATGCAATTTCAGTAAACATTTTCCAATCACTTGAATAGAATTTTACTGAATTAATATGATTTAAATAAATAAAAATATATATTTTGGTGTTTGTAAAGCACTTAGGTGCGCCTGGAGTGTTTAGTGTTAGTTGAAGTGGAAAGCGACTTTAAGGGCAGTCACGTTTAAACAGATAAATTGGTATAAAAGTAATCAATAATTCAATATTCTTGATAAGATTAAAATTTATTGAAGGTCATGCTCAATTTTTATACTTTATTAAAGGATCGATATTATGATTTTGATTCTCACCTTTTTTAACGTTATAAGAAAATGTTATACAAAACCTAAATGATTTCAGAAAAAAAAAAATTATTTTTAATATATTTGAAAATATTTATTATGAAACTAATTACTTTTATGTAATAATATATTTCTTATTTATAAAAAATGTTAGTTTGTAATGAGGAAAGTTATACCTGTGAATTTCTATATTTATTATTTACTGGCTGGTTCCGAAAATTTCTATTTTAGCCAAACAAATTTTGTTAATTATACTGTACACAAAAAGCAAAAATGGCAAGTACAAAAACCGACTTTCCATTCATTGAGATCCCAATAAACCAAAGAAAAGAATTTTATTTACTAATTGGGGCCCAAAAATTCTATTTTTGCCGAACAAATTTTATTAACTAAATAGGTGCACATCTTTTTTATATTATATGTGCCTGTATTATTTCACATGTAAACGTATTTCTCCTTTACGTAACTACGAAGAAGGTTATCTGCACACTGCAGATGACCTTTTCCAACAATTTGATTAAATTTCCACTTGTCTGTTTCAATCATTTATTTTCGTATATGTTCGTCAGAATACTATTAAATAATAGTATTTTGGGGATTCTCAGTTTTACTGTACAGATTGACGTCATGTGAACTGCGCAGTTTAAGCAGACATTTATGCAGATGTGGGTTGGTGTTACTGGAGCCTATAATAGACTCATAGTTCGCCCAGCTAAACACATCCATCAGTTAGCTATCGTAACATCCATCTTGAAAAAAAAACCCTCGTATTCCAGGAGATACATATTCCTTTCTTATACTTACCTTAAGTCTTGTAAAATTTAAAATAATGACTCACAATTTTAAATTGCAATTTAACTTTTTAAATATTTCATTTTAATAAACATCTTGTTTTGGTTATAATGCAACCTTTTTGACTTTAGTTTTGAACCACAATGTCGAATTAAAGTAACATGATACTACACTGCCACACAGACCGTTACATGGTTAAAGTAATTAAAAAATGATTTACTTTAGAAGAATTATTTTTTGAGCATCAGCTTCTCCGGTGATAAATTATCAGAGATATTTATAGCTTGTCTGACACTTTTTGTGATCTGTCAGTGATGTGCATGTGTCTCACAACGTGATCGTAAGATATTTGTTTGATAAAGTCCACAGAAGTAAAGTTGATATAAGTCCCATATAGAAAGTGTATACGCCACTTTTCTCCCAGGGTGGACAAAAGGACGAAACTCGTCTAGGAAGTTTCTCTCAGACCACAGATGAGAGAACAACTAGCGTATATGAGAGATTTATGATACATACTTGCTGATTGATCACAATGGCACTTCGACACAAATGCCTATTATATTTTTAATCAAGTGTTTGAACCTACAAACCATATCGGCAATTGAAAACCATCCCTAGCTTTGTCAAGTGTATGAATCAAATCACCTTAGCAGCTTATGCAGCAAGTTTTCATAAAGTCAAAAGGTAAACAGAACAGTAGCATATTTCAGTTTTATGACCCTATAGGAATCCTTGATGGCATAGAGTTTAGGTTCACTACTGTATATTTAAATGCAGTTGTTATTGTAAGTTAGATAGTTTATTCATAAAATCCTCATTTAAAGATAGCTCTGTAGAAAAGATGAAAATTAAACTAGTTATCTTTTCAATGGCACACAGTGTGTAGTTTTAAGTAAGGAGAAAGTTATATTTTAAGTATAGATTTTGATGCAAGTTTATATTATTAGAATAATTCCATTGTTTCATTTTTACTGCAATTTTCCTTGGTTGGGCATTTTTAATAGTGAATAGAAAGGTGAGATCCAAACGGATAATGCAAAGAAATTGACGTAGCAATTCAAGCTGATATAATCATTACATTCGTACCAAGGATAAACAAGATTAAAACGAAATAATTGCTTTAAAATTCCCATGAACATTGAAGGTTAAAAAGACACAAATAATACATTCTCATATCAAAACTCTCAAGTATTTTCTTTTGATGTTAAAGCTTACGAATTCTTAATATCCAAGAATAACAGGTTGTGCAAGCATAACTTTAGAGAGGAGTTTTAAATACTTTAAATTCTTGAAGTATTACAATCAAAGTCTTAAGTTTAAAATATAATCAAAGAGTTTTCTAGAACTTATTTAGATACAGTACGCAAAAAATAGAAGCCTCAGTGTCTTTTATTAAACTTTTAAAATGCTTTTTCTAACTTTCTGTAGGAATAAATGTGTGATGGCTCACGTATTACAATCTCATCTCACCGCTCGCTTCTCGAAATTAAACGCTTCCGTACGCTTTCCTCTTGTCCGTTTTCTCTCACGTAGTTTGCCATATCGTATGTTGTCTTGTATGAGCGATCATAAGCGGACAGAGGGTACAATACTAATGTACCGGTATTAGTTTTGTATTATTTCTATTTTATGAATACAAGATGCTATCTGGAAAACTATCACAGTTAAGCCATTGAGGGAGTTCGGATATGAAAGCTTAATGTATTGCGACTTCACATTTATATTTTCCATTACAATTCTGCCATTAGTGTGACAGATAACACAAAAAGGAAAACATAAATACCATCGTTAATGTAATTGATACAATTTTTGTGACTGTACGCTACTGATATCTGTTTTCAATCATTTCTCGTGTAAAGCTCCTGTATGAGGTTCATTTTTTAATCACATATGTATGCACCGATTTTATATCCATAAACGAAAATCATTAATAGATACGATTACTGTTTTAATAAAAGCGGATAAAATGTTTCAATCGCTACATAAAAAATACATTTTGCTATATACATTTATAGAATTTATAAGCTTAGTCTTTAATTAAATTATTATGATAATAAATATGAATATAGATGGGAGAATTGTAGAGTTTATAAAATTAATTAATGTAAGTTCAGTTATAAAAATGAATAAAAACCAAGAATATGTCAAAACTAGAATGATTCTAAATTGGGTTTAATAAGAGCCTACAGTTCTGGTGTAAGGTGAAAAGAGGTATTTCTGCCACGCAACCTTTAGTTTCTACAGTTACAGATTTTGGCTCGAACTAAGTTATTCTCAAATGATTAACGTTTTGATATAATGGTGGCAATGGCATAAAATATAAACTCTGTAATACAAGAAATTACTGATGAATACGAAACAAAAAACCGCGGAGGACAACGTCGAAAATTGTAAAAGAACAAAACAATACGACCGTGGAATGCAACGAATTTGGAAATGAATATTCCCATACTACACAAATTTTTACTCAGTCGCTATAAAAAAAAATTATGTGGTAGGGAAGTTTTCGTTTTCATTCGTTTCCAAATTCGTTGGGTTCCACGATTGTATTGTTTTGTTCTTTTACAATTTTCGACGTTTTCGTCCGTGATTTTTGGTTTCGTTTTCGTTAGTAACCACCACAGAATTTCTTCATTTTGTAGGAAGTTACTGTTAATCATTTCCCGTTTAAATTTCAATCGTACATTTTCTCTTAATATATATGCTTTGAAGCTCAAGTTAAACGATTGTTAAACTATTATTAGGCTAATAAGTAGCTAAATTAAACGGAAATTTGAACTGATTATGAATATTAAGATTATATCGCATGAATTAATCTAGTAAAATAAAATTTAATAGTAACATAATGATGATTTGCTTTGATTTATTTAAATGTATACATTTTTAGAATAATTTTTTGTATTTTGTTTCAGGATATGTCCGAATACAAATGTGAATCTGGTATACCACCAGTTTACGTCCCTCATAAACCAGTTACAGCTGTAATTGGAGCGTCATTCAGCGTAGTATCCATCATGGTGGCTAATATACTACGATTATTTAAGGTAAATAGTAAACAAAAACTTTAATTAAATTTGTGCTTTGTTAATAAAACAATGATAATAAAATGGTAGCCCTCAATAATGGTTATATACTCGGAAATGTGTCCCAGAGGAAAATTTTACTATTTTCATAATGCTAATTAAGACTATTATAGTATAAACATAAACTAAAGTTTAACTTACCTATTCCGGATCATTTTAATATTCCATGTTTATTAAGTAAAGTTTTAGTCCACCCTTTGAATGCTCATTTTAATCCTATACATTGGTTGGGTTTCCAGTGTCAACTGTGAATATAAATTTTCAAACCTCGACAAATACTTGTTTTTCTCCTATTTTTTTAAAGCTTCTCTAAAATTTATTGGTAGGCTTGAATTTTCTCTCTGGGGTTCAATAGCTTACACCCTTCAAATCACGTCCACAAAAACCTATATAAATTCACCTCCCTAAATAATTGTAAAGTGAATTAGAGAACTGCTTTTTATAATTTCCCCACAAAAAAAATTGCTGAAAAGTTTTCTTCAGTAGTAATAAATCGAGTAGTTCATGCATGTTTTCCTTTTTCACGGTATTGACCTCGACTTATAGTCCCGCTGTATAATTATTCAGAACTGACAGAATAAGGCTCTTGCAATTTATAGAATTTCGCTAATCCTGAAATCCCCTTCAGCCACAGGATGGATTTACTTGACTGCGGGCTCCAGAAATCGTAATCCTGCATTTTGAAAACCTGACCGAAACATTATTATTCCACACTTAACATATTTGAGATGTCAACGGTTAATCAATAAACATATTGTTTGGATTTAAATTTAAAAAAAACATCGATCATCCCTTTCAAACCAGATTGGCTTTTTAGGATAGTCCCAACGGCGAAAGTTTGGACTAAAATGAATCATATACAAAGTAAATAAAATCTTACTCGGAGAATCTTTTTTCTTTTCTTTGTCCCTTTAAGATTTTTATCAGGACCTTAAGACATGAAACGTGCGTTTGTATAAATAAATAAAAATACATATTTATATATGTATACATTTTAAAACGAATTTTTAAAAATTGAATTTTTTATTTTTAATGAAATTTCTTGTAAATGAAAAAAATTAATGAAAATGAACTAAATTTATTCCATGTTACTTCCACCGTCTCGGATCCGGTTGAAAATTTGCTTCACTCGAAAAAATATGCGAAAAACAGCTATAAAATTGCAGAAACTCAAGAAAATTAACAATGAATTCTTGAAAAGCCCGGCTTTTTTGACATTTTTTTTAAAGCTCTCGACAGTTTCACCGCAAGAAATTTTTGTAAGCACATTACATCACAAAAACTTCGGTTTCTCAAATTTTAAGATCAAGTATAAAATTAAAAAGAAAGTAATGTTTATTGAAAATTAGAAGGAGTAAAAAAATTAATTTAAATATCTATACAATTGAAAGATGAAACTAGCTTTAACTCAAATTTTAGTTTGATGATCGAAGAGTAAATAATAAGAAAGTTATAGAAACGGAGAAATTCAGTAAGTAAGTAAGTTGGTTTGAAGGTGACATCGTGAATTAATTGGCTCCTTAGTTAATGGCCAAAACTTAGTGTGATTGAACAATCTTGTTGATATATTGAACTATTGTAGTAAAGAATATTACTTTGCTAATTAATGAAACAGGTGTTAATTTATTATATCGAAATGTTAACGCTCATAATTTAGGTGAGAAATACCTATTTCTTAACTATAGAAATAAAAGTATAAAATATTATCTACTTCTATTGAATCCAATATCTGGGGCTTTAGAATATCCGTAGAAATTTGATCTGGGTGAAGGGGCAGCTTTTAGTGGAGGTATACAGAAGGGCGGTGTTTTTAAAGGTTTTCACTAAACACACTGCTTTGTCACAAACCATCCTATCAAAGATATCGGTTCAATTACAAAACAGAAAACCCCAACATAATTATAAAAAAGCAAGGAAAAATAACATGAATAAGGAAAAGCGGAATTGTATGTAAAAACACGATAGCAGCTTTTTCCTGTGCGCACTCTAAAAATAAAGTAAAAAAAGTTGACAGGCGTTTTTACGCATTTTTTCGTTCGCGAGACTTTTCGACATTTTGTTCTTAGTTCTTTATAGCCGCATCAGAGAAACGATCACATACCAAAGCTACCTATTGTCTTGTAAAATAAATTGTAATCACCCCCTTTCAATCTCCACCTGCCAACTCAGATAATTTCTAATTTTTTTCCTTAAATTTTCTCCCTTCACATAGTTTCTATACCTTTTTTCTACCTCCAATTCAATTTTTCTTTTTAACTATCTCATTTGTGGTTTTAATAAAATCCCATAAAAAATTTTCTCTTTTTAATTGGGTGTAATATCATCAACTCAAAACTCTCATTATCAATTTTAAACAGAAGTTAATGAATTTGTATTTAAAAGTTAAATCGAATTACTTCCAAATGAAGTTAATAATTTGCTTCCTTAACGCGAAAATGTAATTAAAACTTGTAATAAAAATATTGTTTTCTACGTTTCTGGATGTAAGGTGAACGCCAATATCTAATTAAATTTTCAGAAGTCAATTTCAAAGTTAAATTTTATTTAAATTAATTTGTTTTCGCACAATTTCATGTTTTGTCGGTTTATTTATTGAATATAACCCCAGGTTTAATTCGTAAGTTTGTGGTGTAAAATTGTGGTTTGGTATCTGTTGTCATGTAAGGAACTTACGAATTCTTAGACATTTTGGGCCGTTACCTTCTAAGATCCTTTGTCAGTTCAGCCACATAAACATCTTTTACATTCCACACTTTGATATAATTTTACAAAGTTTCAAAATGCACTAATTATATTTTAAGTGATATTTATAATTATGCATATTCAATAAAAATATTTTTATCGTTTTCCATTAAAAAAATATTATTTTTCAAAATTTCTGTGGTTTTCGGATTTTTATTAATCACAAAAAAATGTTTGTGTCATGTAATATATTGATTTATATCCTACCGATTCGTTTATTTTCTTTGATTCAGAGTTTTTATAAAACCATCGTATTTTAAGTGCACGAAAATATGAAAAGGATCAAAAGAAAACTTTTCCTGATGGCATCATTCAATTAAAAGCTGGATAACCTCTTAAATTAATGTTCCCGAGGTAAACCGTTGATAAAATTATCAACTTATTCAGTTTACATGCATATCTCTTTTTCATTTTATAAGTTTTCAATTGATTAAATGAAAGAAGATTTTATGTTTGTTTTCGGTTACCATAATGATTTATTTTTAATAAATCTCTCAAAAACATGAATTTGATATAATACAAGCTAAACTTGTACACGACCACATGGAACGAGTGCTTTTCTTTAATATTTGATACATCGAAACTTCTCTAATAAAATAATTTGTGAAAATTTATTTTATAAAATTATTTTTTTATTTTGTTTTATAAAAGAATTCGTTTATTTATATTGGCTTTTCAGTTTTGTTGAAATAAATATATAGCAATGATAAAGAAATATTTTTATAGGGTGCTTTTTTAAAGAAATCCTTTTTTATGTATCTGCAGAAAATATGTAAAACCCTACACAGATATAATATTTTAGTTTCTGAAATATGTTTTTACAAGAAATGCGAGGGCAGAAAAATAAAAACACTTTTAATAAATAGGCATGCACGGTTTGCTACTTTATTCTACTCGAATGAACGCTTGGAATAAGTTTTTCCTAACTGTAATATTTGTTTCATAATACTTCTTAGTTATTCACCAAGTTTTCCGTAATTGCAGGAAAAAAAAAATCTGGAAGAAATACATTTTTTATGGTTAGTAACATTTGTTAAAAAGGTCATAATCCAGCTTAACACATAATTTTCCATTTTCATAAGAGGGAGACGTCTTTCTATCATATTTTAATTTTCACAAATATAACAGCTCGCAGCGGACATAAGAGCTTACAAAGCTTGCTTTGCCATGTTTTCAGCCGTGATATTTTCGGTGTTCGTTAGTCCTACAACAGCTTGCTCTTACATCCAGTAATAACTCAAGGAAAGTTTCATATTAAGGCGCGATGCTACAACGGATGCTACCATTTATCATACAAATAAAAAATGAATTGGCACATCATACATTTTCATCTTCTTATCAACAGATTAGATACAGGGTTTTAAAGAAATTTGAAGGGTCGAGTAAATCATATATCTTTCTTGTAGCATCTTTTGGTGGAACATTGCAAAACTTTTCTAATTCTGCTTTGCCTTTGCAAACTGATAAACAATCTCATTTCATATCTGTTACATCTTGTTTTTAAACTAACCAACTAAATGCTTTCTCAAAGTTTTAATTAGAGTTTTTGGGATACACAACACATCTAACAAGGAAATAAGGAAGACAAATTGTGATCCTAACAAAATTACAAATATTCCCTGAAAAATTGTTTCCTTGAAATACTGTGAAAACAGAAATGAAACTCTTTCGGCAATGACAATCTGTTATATGTTAAAGTTCCGAGCTTTTCTTTACACCTGTAAGCCCATATATTTTTATAAACCTCTTTATCAGTGCTATATAATTGTTGTTCAAATTAATATTGTGAAAAACAATTTGCGGCTTTGAAAAATCGTTAAAAATCTTCAAAATGAGGTTTTTTACTAATATACCCGATTTTACTATTATATATTTTTATTATGCATTTTCTAAACGCATGAAAATTCATTGCCGAGAAGACTAAATATCTCTGTTGGTCTTTTCGTACGTGTAAAATCCCCGATCCAAACTTCTGTCAAAGTTCAAAAAGGCACCGATTGATCAACAAGGTTTTTGTTATGAGTGCTTATGATTGCAAACTTGACTTGATTGAAAATGTCGTTTGTTTTGATTGCTAGTCTGAAGGATAAATAGCTTATATTTCAATAATTTTTCTTGGTAGCAGAAGGAACCATGTCTTGTATAACATAATAGTGAATTCATTCTTAAGTAATTTCTTCATCTGTATATTTACGTCCTACCAATCAACTATCTGTTTTATCATTTGTTCTTCTATTTTTATCTCGTCACGTAAATGCAATTTCCAGATAAATAAATAAAAGTTTTTTTCGACAGATAGGCTATGTTATGCAGAAAATGGTACAAGTCCGTTCAATCGTAAATTTTATTTGGAAAATTTAAATAAACGAGGTATAAAATTAATTATGAAATAATAATATAATAAATGAAATAAACGCATGAATAATCACAAATTCCATGGGTTTGTAGAATTATAGTTAGTATAGTAATTTACAAATAATTATTTTAATGTTTAAAAATAAAATTTAATTTGAATCCGGTGAAAACTTGTTGGTGGTATATTTTGCGTTATCGAATAGCAATAGTGTAAAGAATCGCTCATGTGTTAACAAAATTTATCTACATAAAATTTAAATATGAAACAAAAACAAATGCTACATAAATCGATGCGTAGAACTGATATTCTGAAAATTAATGTATTTTAAATGGAGTAGGAAGTCTTATAGGAGAATCCACATCTAAAATTTCATGTTAAATAATGGATCCAGAGCAAATTGATAAAAAAACGTTCTCGTATAATGTAAATACTATCAACCTCAATTTAGCTACAAATGAAAATGGCCGATTCGGAGAGATTTATTCCACGTAGGTGTTTCAATAAGCCCAGTTTGCAGACACTTTTAACGCTCTACCCTTATATAAAGTTAATTATACGAAAAGTATCAACAAAATTGTTTCCATCAAATAAATTAAGTTTTCATTTTGCGTCCATAAATCCTCTTTGCTTTTAAAAACAATCATCTACATTTTCCTTTTTTCCATATCTGAACATCCCTGTAATTAAATCGCAATCGTTTACTTTACAATTCAGTTTGTGAATAAAATACAGTAACACTTCTAGAAGTTAACATTGATATAATGCAAGCACCCCCAGGAAATGAAAATATGCATCCAGCATTTTTATATGCCAGCTCGTACGGAAATTAATTTAATTTTGTTTTACTTGAAAATGTTGCCAGCCCGCACGTACATGTCAATCGCATTCCGATTAAGTTACTTCTAACCAATGCGAGTTACATGCTGTTTTACCATGAAACATTAAATTTCACCCCTTTTCCAACATTAAGCATAACGTACATACATATTAAACGCGATCAAGATGTCTATAAAGTCAAGGGTTCAAACAGGAAATGTTATAATAGACTGAATGTGAACTAACTAAAGGCCTACAGTTAACTTATTGCTTTCGCTTCTCCCTTTCTCATATCCATCATGTTATCTCACTTCATTACATCATTCTGCTTAGTGTTGCCTTATTTTTATTGAAAACTAATTAATAAGCTTAACAACTGTGCGTTATAATTCCTTTTGAGTTGATAATGTAAATCAAGGATAAAAATTGTCAAATGTTTAAGAATAATATGATGATAGCTTGGATTTATGAGTGCGCTAAACAAAGATTGAAAAATGCACTCGAAATGAAATGAGAAAAATTGAAAATTATTATAAACTTTCTTGATAGTATTGTACATAGATAAAATTCTAAAAATTTAATTAATTTAAGTAATGCATCAAAACTTTAAAATCCTTTGCTTTTTTCCAAAAAGAAAAGTACATTAAAATTATTGCTACAAAAGTTTTCAACAAATTTAATAAAGTCGTTAAACAGTTGAAAATGATTAATTTTATTGGTGAGATATTGCGCATTTCCTTCCAGGATTTTTACAGTTGCAACATGTGTAAGAGACTTCGGGGGAAAATGAAATAACGCGGAATAGAATAACGCGATAATGAAAATTTGATAGACTGTTAAAAATAAAACGAAATCTAATTGCATAAAGATAACGACTAAAATTTAATGTTATACTATAAAATCTTATAACTTTTTTTTAAGTGTTTAAATGGTGATAATTAGATTAGTAAATATAAGCAAAAGGAAATTACGTTTTTTGTGGAGTTATGAGGCTAGGGTTTTTCTGAGTGTTGTTTGGGATAAACGGATAATAGTACAGGAAGGCTATTAAAAAGGGAAATGTGTAGAGGGAAATGATGCGAAATGTGGCCAGTAACGGGTGCTGATTGTGTAGTTTGAAAGCGAACTGTGGAAAAATCTGCAGAATTTATTTCCAGGCTTTCTTATTTTTGTTTGCAACATTCTGCTTAATCTGTAAGTATAATGTTGGTGATATTTGGGCCGCCTGAAAGTAGTTCCTGATATATTTTCGCACTATCGTTAATGTACAGGCCCAAAATGTTTATATCTATACCAATTAGCATATTAAATCAATGATCGATTTGTCTGAAAAATTCAAATTAGGATCTGTCAAGCCGAAATTGTGATGCTAAACTGACAACTAGAACGTGTTAAGGCATAAATTATATGAAACAAAAAATATCCGACAGCAAATTAATCATAGCTCGGGTAGTATTGTAAATTCTGCACTCCTCCCCCTTTAGTGTTGTGGTATATTTACGCATTCATGTGTTCCATATATTTCTATCAAATTTTACCCTATTACACCTTACTCCCACTTTTAGGATACAACAAAAAAATCCATTTATTTAGGGTACGCAGTCGTAAAAATTACGACTTCCCTTATACATGCAAAAAAAAAGAATTAAGTTTCAAACAATGTAAATTCATATGGAAAACCCTCAATTTTCTTTTTAAGGACAAAGGTTTAATTTACTATTTTTTCTTGTTAGTTTGTAATTATTTTTTTTTAACGAATCTACGTAGTTAAACCATATAGAAATTTTCTGGATGAAGTGCATGAATCAACGGTATGTTTAACTGCAAGAAGCAATTTTTCTGTTTTATATTTTTATGGTATTCATAAAAATTAGAGCAAAACATTATACTTTTTACAAATAAAAGTCAAGAAAATGTCAAGTCAACTAAGTTTTTTTTTTAGAATTTATTATTTATTTGAATACACGGAGCATAATTAGAGTTACCTTTTCATTCGTTTTTATATCTATATAAATCTTTTTTTTTTAGAATAAAAATACAAGATATTTATAAGGAATTGTGGGTGCATAGAATAAATTCATTGAACGGTTATAAATAACAATTCCAATATCAAAATCTCCTATTTCCGAACTATCATTGGGAAATAAAATACATTACAGGAATGTAATATTTCACATTTTTTCTTTTAAAATATATGCACTGGCGAACATAATGTGTCTCATACCATTTTCTCATTCATTTTTTTGTTTATCTGATGTCCAATAAACGGAAATATATGAGAAAAGGGACTAGACAAAATTTTCGTAACTTCTTATTTACTAAAAGAATATATAAGAAAATGCGAACTATTAAATCGATTGATATATGTCTTTATTTTTGTTGTGATAGCTCTGTGAAAAGGAGCACGAATAAACTCTTCAACAGTCTTGCTTTTACTTCTAAAACTTTTTAAAGAGAAATGTTTCACTCTTAAAACACTTTGCTTTGAAATAACTTTAAATTAAAAGATTTAATATGAAAAAAACAAAAATGTTAAAATTTCGATTTTATATAATTTTGTTGCAAAAAGGATTACATTTTCTACTTTTTAAAAAAGGAGTTTGCGCAATTAAATGAGCTATAAAGATTTAATGCCTGTTTTCATTCACTAGTTTATGTTCGCATTATCGTCTTTCCTCTATTAGTTTTATTGCCCTTCTGCTATCTTTCAACACATTAAAATTTGTTAGCTAATACCCTACTTAATATATTGATTTATTTTCGAATGTTGCTTTATCTTATTTTCAGAGAATTAAATTAATCTGATTTCCGCAAGTATCTATTTATGTGTTCTCTCTTACAACAACTAATTGAACGAAATTATATTATGGAACAAATCAAATATTTTTATACTTTTGCATATGAAAACAAGTGTAGCAGATGCTGTAAAAAAATAGGTTTAATTTTGCATATATGTAAATTTCACCAACAAAATTTTATGCTTTTAAACATGTTAAAAAATATGCTAAATTAACTGTGAGCAGAAACCAAAAAATTACATTCAAAATGTACATGATGAGCCATTTAGAAAATAATCGCCGTCTCATATACAACACTGCAAACTTATATACATACAAATTTGCCACATTTAAACATAACTTGGTCTGTTTGCAGTAGTTACAAACATCTACACACTGAGATACGAACACGGAAACAACAAAAGGGAAATTATAAGGAACTGGGATGAAATATTAAAACCCATTTAAATGTAACTTCGAAATAAAATTTAATATTAACCCCAATTGACGTTTATTTCAGGAATTTTAATAATTGCTTTAATTTTCAGGTTCCCCAAGTCAGTTATGCATCTACAAGCACTGAATTATCCGATAAATCTCGATTTGAATACTTCAGCCGAGTAGTCCCTCCTGATAATTTCCAAGCTCAAGCAATGGTCAGCATAATTAAAGAATTGGGATGGAAATATGTTTCAACAGTTGCAGTGGAGGGTGAATATGGTGAAAAGGTCAGTAAAATAATAATTAATTTTCTCATGCGATATTTTAAATTTCGGGAGTATTAAAATTTTGTAAGAAAAGAGATTATGAATATGTAAATAAAAATCGTGCTGATGAAAATCGTTCTCTTTTTTCCGTTATTTTTCGGTTGACAAATAAGAGCTTTAATGTAGTACACATGAGTGAAAATAATCAGAATTCTTGTAAGCCGTATCTCCCTTTTTTCAAATCAGGATTTTCACTTCAGTGAGCCCTTCCCCAATCAACCAAGGATGATTGTAAATTTCACTTTTCAATGACATTATATATATTCAAAACAAACACAAAATCGAATCGAATTTAGTAGAAATAGCAACAGGAAATTGATAGAATTTTATTTACAAGTCCAAAGCTATTTACGTCAGAAAATTTAGATTATTTTTTCAGATTTGATATAAATTGTTTTAATATTTTGTCATGTTCTTCATAGGGGGATGATTACTTGCAACGAAAAATCCTGGAACTCTATTGTATTTTAATTGTAAAATATACAACCCATAATAAATTAAAAAATAAATAAGTACTGAAGAAATAAATTATGTCAATATTTTCCCCTATAAAAATTAGGACATATTATTTTCTGGAGTGTCATCAATAGATGATTCGAGTTAAGTTAATAAATAAAATAACATTTGGGTCCTTTAGGGGATATAAAAGTAACACAAAACTCCGCCATTTTGCCAGGTAACATTGTAATGATAGTAGAATTCGATTAGTATAATAAAATAAATGGTATTCGAATTTTCTTGGATGAGAAGAAGGAAACAACAATAAATACAAATAGGTCTATTATCACAAGGGCTTTATATCCAATTCCAGAACTGCAGCTTTAACATATCAAGGAATATGGTAAGATTTACTCCTTGCTCAATTAAATTTTACAGCAATGTAAATGACGGTATTAATTTTAATGTCAAATTGTTATTTTAATGATGATCTTATTATACCAGATATTAATGAAACGATTTAAATCGTATGCTTAGTTTTGACTGGTAGGATTAGAAAAATGATATATTGATAAAATTTGTTATGTGATAAAGCGTGCGAGGATATTTTTCTGATGAATTAATAACCTTTTGACATTTAAAAATTTTAATGGGATTTTTGTATTATCATATAAATGGCGACTTTTTTTTAACGGATCATAATAAATAAGCTTTGTCATTCGTTAATGACTGCCGATGGCTAATAAATCTATGAATATGCAACACACGGAACTTGTTATTTCGTAATTGCACATCCGCATGCCATTTAGCTTATAGGAACAGAGATAAACTTAATCCCAATGCGGAACGCGGAATGAAATTGTGCATCATTTGATAATCTATGCGAATTCGTTTTAAAGCATTAAAATATTTATTTTAATTAAAAGAAAATATGTGAAAGAGCCGATCCAACCGCAAATCTTGCCCAGAAAATTGTAATTTACTGAGATTTATGGAAAATTGTAGACATGCATTAAATAAATCCTAACACAGGCCAGCATTATTAATCCCAACTACATAAATTGTTTTGTTGGGGTAGTAGCTTAAATGAGAGATTCGAAATTTTACGTTCCCTAATTGAATTTGTGTTTAATTAGCGTAGTGTTTTCAGGAAGTAAGTAAAGTGTATTCAGCTTTTAATTATCTAACTCTATCTCAAAATAAATTTGTGTTATCACAAATGAAATAATTTTAGAATAGAAATAGTTTTCATTCTGACTCTTCACACAATCTACAAAGTGTAAATGTTACAGAAAGTACTGCAAAACTCAGCAATAGGGCACATGGATAAAATTATGAACTAAATTGAGATATTATACTTCTTCGAGCTTTATGAGTGCAGGTAGATTTGTGATTTTATGGCAATAAATTTAACAAGGTTAGAAATGTTTCTATTTTCGTACTAGAAGGTAAAAACGGGAAATTTCAGGGACACTATAGAGACTAGGAACTCTGTAGGGAATCCAAAATGCATTTTATGATACAGTAGACATTGGAAGTGATTCATCTCTCTGTTATATGCAGAATGCAGAAGTCATATAAAACTAAAAGAACGTGTGAATGATAGTGCCTCCCATTTTGCGAGTACTAGGTAAAGCAGAAGTCTCAGCTTTTAAGAAAGCTATCGGACGAAATAGCACCGTATGATCCACGCTTTATTATTATCCGTATTAAGATCTCTTAACCTTACTTGGTTTAATAAATGTTGAAGTAAAAACTTAAATGAGTTACACAAAAATTTGTATGCGGAATGGATTGCTTTAAACTAGTTAGTAAACTTAATTAACATAGCCAATTTAATAAAAATATTAACAATATAAATTTGGGAAGCATTCAATAAACGAAAATATCTATAAAATCAATTTATTTTGAACTAAAAAATAAATATCTCAAATTAATTAAAAATTCAATTTCATTCAAACTCTGCTATGCAAATAAAATATAAATATATTTTTAATTTAAATTTTTGAATGGAATTTTGCATTTGTTATTAAATCTGAGATGATATAAATTGTATGTTTAATAAAAACAAAAGTTTATCCATTAAAAAATGCTTGGATAAACCATTTGGTATTAAAATTTTAGATTTTCATTAAAGTTTTAAATGAAAATTTAGTTAACTGGGTAGCATAAGTATCAAACTAATGTTTGTGTAAAAGAGTAAGCGCTTATAAAATAAT
This sequence comes from Coproporus ventriculus, assembly GCA_027574865.2. Lineage (NCBI taxonomy): Eukaryota > Metazoa > Arthropoda > Insecta > Coleoptera > Staphylinidae > Coproporus > Coproporus ventriculus. The sequence continues at coordinate 56,008 of JAODAH020026127.1, forward strand.
ATGGAATGATCAAAAAGCTTTTAAATTAATTACATTACTCTTTAAGTTAAATTATGATCCAAAGATAAGAATTCCTTCAATTGAATTACTTGGAATTTTACGGAAATAAAATGAGGAGTACGTCCTATTTTAAATCTATTGCTATTGGATGCATGTAGAATTTCACTCTCTCACCTTTGGAAATAAAAGTTATTTTATTTGATGATTTGTAAAGAATTGGAATTGAATTGAAAACATTCAAATCGTAAAAAAAAGACTTGAACAGATAGTCAGATCTAAATTCGATGACTTTCTAAGAGCTAGGAAATTTAATTGAACATTTATATTATTTGGTTTGCAGTTTACTACAAAAATTTTGAAATAAGACATGAAAAAAATTTATTATTGGGATTTATTTTCTCGAAAAATCGAAAGTAAAGCACGTAAATAATTTTTCCCATTAATTTAATTAATGTTAGTATTTCATTTGAAGTTATCAAATTTCTTTGTTAAGATAAATCTACCTACATTTCCTGTTATTTTCTCTAGTGGAAGTAAAGTAATGCGGTTTTTAATTACAACACTCAAAATTAAATTAACTGAAAAATGATTTCATATGCAAAATAATCTAACCTAGTTCATGTTTTTGTTCGCAACAAATTCTCTTTTCTACTTTACAATTTTAAAATGCAAAAGTAGTTCAATTTTCTATTGAGAATTATTATTAAAAAAAAAAGACTGTTATAATGAGTGTGAAAGTTTGTTGGATATTTGCAGAGATCAAAACCGTGCGCAAGCTATGAATGTTTAAAATGTAAAATACCCCATCATTTTTGCATGAGAAAGAGGTCGGAAAAATCAATTATGTCTATAAAAATTCACAACGAAAATGAAAATTTTACTCCCTTTCGTCAATCGAACCGTACCTCTTAAAAATTTTAATTAAACGTTCTATCGCATCACAAAAGGATGCTGCAATTTCATTTATTTATTGCTTTTTATGGAAATATTTTCGCTCGTTTTAATAAGCAAATTTATTGGCTATAACTTATAATGGGCGTATTACTACTCTTAATTATTATTGAAATAGACTAACATTTTAAATGGAACAAGTTTTATTTATAGGTTAAAGGCTATAAAGTAGAATTTTGCAGTTTTATTTACTTTCTCTTTGCAATCAACTTAATTACTTATTCCGTATGCTTTTAAGAAACATTTTATAATCAATTTTACTGAAATAAAAAATAATAATATTTTAATATTTTTACAAAAAGTTCCCCTATACATAGCTGCAGATGATTTTTACTCATTAAACCTCGGCCCTTTTTGCATTTCATTATTGCTGCATTCTTTTTAGTACAATTCAATTTAAAGGAATTTTATTGTAAATTCACAGATCATTTAATGCTTGTATGAAATGAGGTGTATTTAGTAACATGGAAATGCATTCAGGGAAACCACAAAGCACAACACTTCACTCATTTTCATTTACAATTGCAATTTTTACCGTGTCATACATCTATACGTAATTAAATTCATTGTAATTTCCTGAAATTAATCGATGCTATTTTATCGCTATATATTCTTCAGAATTTTTTTTAAATTTAGAATTATCTGCATATTACCTTCAAAAAATTAAAAATGAATCTTCCTAATAAAAACAACAAAAAATGATTGTGTAGATATTTCTGCTAAATGCTCTTAAATTCTAGTAATGAATATTTGTTTGTACGACTTCCACATTCCTTTTATATATAAAAAAGTAAAATAAAAAGATATCGTCTTAACTCTGCAAGAAGCAGTAAAATTTGTACATAAAAAAACATAGATTTCTCATGTACGTCTTCTATGCTTATATTTTTCAGTTTTATTACATACATGCATTGCTAATGCATAACTTATAATATTTCTATTTAGCTTTTGTCTTTCTGGATAATATTCATATCGATTCAGTTAACAATTTATAAATTCCTTGAAATTGATGTAAAATTCCCTACACTATATTTATTAATACCAATAGATTTACGTTTTATATCAAAGTTCATATATATTTCACATCAAATAGAAATCAAATCAATATCAAAATGCATCATTCCGTGCTTAACGATGCATTACACAATCTGTAAAACAATCACGTTTAATACAACCATCCATAAAAGTTTTAATATTAAAAATGTAATTTAGAAAAATTAAAAATTGGATAAAGGAGTTCTTTTCAAAAAGTTCTGAATAGGAGTGATGCTCTTTTATAACTTGTGTATTAAATCTAAAAATATATGTCGGAAGTGAGATCAATTCAAACTATGCGAGTTTTTTATTACAATCGACATTTAATTATTGGAGTTGTTTGAAAAGATTAGTAATGTTAAGGGACGTAAGATAATGAAAAACAGATGCTTCAAATTTTATTAAGTTTATATTTATTTGAAAAATAAGTTAAAAAGTTGATTGATTTTATAAATGAATAGTTACATAGCTTATTATAATTTGTGTAGGTTGTTGAAAACCTGAGTTTTGTTGCAAAACTTTCTGATGTAGATATTAATGATTGCAATATGGAAAAATTCCCTCCAGTTAAAAAATATTTCCTTTGTGTATACAGAATTATGTTAAAAAGTATAACAATGAATCAATAGCACTGGAATAATTTTATAGAAAAACTCTTTTCATACATGGGAAGTAGCAGATGTAAAATGATTCAGCCAATAGTATATTTTAAATGAAAATAACATGAAAATTAATAGGGCATATTTAATTGAAAACCGCAATTATTAACCACCCGAGGGTTCTTAAACTTGCAAAATGTAAACTATGTAGTTTTAGCAACAATAGGAATTCAAACGATCCATTCTAAAACTATTCTTATAATTAGACTTTGATCCATTGTACAAAAAGGATGGTCATTAGTTACGAAAACAAGCCTTTCATGTTATGTTAAGTAATTTCTAATTTTATTATTAAATATCTATAAAAACTCTATCTACAAAACGAAACAGAACTTTGTTTTAATGCTAAATTATTTAGGAATTACTTAATTAAAAAAATGTTTTTTGGTTAATAAGAAAAGTTGAAAAAATTTATATAATGGTTGTACCTACCTTAGAGTAATAAGACCCATGGTTATTTATGAACGGTGATATAGTGGCCTAAAACTAATCATAGGAGTACCAAATCCTTGTTGGGTTCCGTTGATTTTTTAAATCATATAAGAGAAAATTGAAGCGTTAGCTAAAATATATCTTTAACTTTTTGTCGGACCAAAATATTTCTTCTTCTAATGTCGCTTAGAGAACTTGAAACGTTGAAATTTTCTGTAATTGGAACAAAATGAAGTGATTAGTTTTGAAAATTAGAATAATTATAAAATAAACTAGGTCATTATTGTGGTGAAAACCTTCTCATTTCACAGGAACCTAATTATTATTATAATAAATAATACAAATATTTCTTTTATCTCCAGTTCTCATACATGAATTTCTATAAAATGAATTTGACTGAAGTAACTCGAAATTCATACTTTTAATGTTAGCAATTAACATGTATATGCCACAGTTTTCAATCAGCTCCAGTTTAATTTTCTCATTTCAGTGTTAATCAAAAGGAGGCGAAATTTTAAAGTAAATAATGTTCCAGACTGTTGTAGTTAATAAGAATTTACAGTACTTGAAAAAGAATTGTAATTACTATTTGAGTTTACGAATATTTGTATGTAAGGCAACCTATCAAAGTTTCATGTGAACTTGCAAAGTTTTGTAAATAAATTTGTTTTGAAATAGAAAAGTATTCTGTTTGCTTTACATAGAACTAATAAATTATTGTCGTCTTGAATTCTTGTTTTTGCGCTTTTTAAAAAAAGATAATTGTGTTTGATTGGTGTAATAATTGAATTCTCTTCATACAAATGTAGTTAAAGAATATCCTAAACAATCTTTAAATAATTTGATTAAATTTCATGAAATAATTAAATCGATTAAAGAAACAAATTATGGTTCTTTCTCCTCTTTAATAAACGATAAAATTAAGTAAATGATATTTCAGCTTTGCTGCTCCATTGAAATTTAGTTAAACCAGTCAAGCAATTAAATTATTATTGCCACCTCCTAAATTTAATTAGTCTGTTAAAAAGAAATTACCTTAAGAAATTTAATTGTTTTATTTGTCCTCTTTCTGTATTGGGGAAAATATTCCATTTATTCTATAGACTGATAGTTCAATTGACACAAACGAATAAAACCTTTATTTCCTATATGAGATTGCATAGGCATGTAACTACCGGAAATGGAGTGAAGTGACCACCGGAGAATGCTAAACGAAAGGGAAAAAGCGGACGATATATTCAACCATTTCAATCTCAAATATGTAGTTCTGCATATTTTGATTTTTGAAATATGTCTGCTTTTATATTACTAGAATAAATTTTTATATCCTTCAATGAAATATTCGAAATATTGCAGTGTTTCTAAATAATTATATCACTACTTAATTGAAATATATTATTAATTATAAAAGTAAATTGTAAAAACAATATTAGCGATCTCATAGGTTAGGGATATTAAGCCTATTAGTTGAGTTATTCTCCGTAGAAGGAATAAGTACACAATAATATAATTTGTAAAAAAAAATTACTGGAAAATATATACGATATACAAAAATAAATCTAATTGAGTTTCTATTTGAAAAAGGATCCTAAGAGGAAAAGATATTTAAATTATTTAATTCAGTTTTTATGTTATCTTTTCTGTTATATGGTAAAACATACATTTACTTAATGATTTTTGTTCAAATTGTTATTTTCTAAAATTTATATTGCGCACAGAATATAGTGAATATTATATTCTCGTACTTGAGACAATGTATCCACTTGAGAAATTGTGGAAGATGTTCTGCGTCCTGTTTTAGAAATCATCTGAACTATCCCGAAGGACAAATCATCTAATTCGTTACTGTCTCTCCTTCTCGTTTTCAATGAATCCTAATTTTTAATTTACACCCTGTAATTTTCCCTAACGTAAAATTTCTATTTTCGAAAGGTCTCAGTATTTAAATAATGAATATACCTAATTTTATTGCGGGAACCCTACACCATCTAGGTCAATACACACAGAATTATTAAAACCTTTTAGTACAAATTCAAAATTAATATTGTTTAAACGGAATAACTAATAATTGAAAGTAAATATTTTACATTAATTTTACCAATTGTCAACAAACGTTTGTATTACTTGTTCCTACTTGTTCATTTTAAAATAATAATATGTATGTACGTGAGTTAATATTTAATGCCATTTACTACGAATAAACTGAAAAATATTATATAAAACATATTTATTGACTCAATTATTTATTTTGTGGCATTTTTGTTTAAATAAAAACTCTAAAATTTGAATTTAAAGCTAGTTGGTTGGTTAATTTATCGAATACAAATGTTTGCATATTTTGCCACGGGCACCTAAACATTTATATGAATAACCATTATGAAAAAATAAAATGAATTAATTTATCTATTTTTATTTTATTTATTGTATATACGGTGGGAGATAAACGAATGAAAATTTTAAATACTGTTAAATGTTAGGTCCATATTATTTTCTACATTTTTGGAATGTAGGAACATTTCTTTATGGAAACTAGTACAAAAAAAAATTATCACCTTAGTCACCCATTTTTCAAAGCTCAAAGCAAGTTTCTCTTCCATTTGCAATTTACTGATCAGTTTGTTCCGCAGTCAACACCCTACTTTCGCATTTTAACAAGATTCTTCAGATTAATTTTAAGGAAATTAATTTGTTTTTTTATATAATTTTTGTTGTGTTATAGATTATAAGTTTATTGAATAACCAAAAGTATAAAAATTCCCTCGGTAATACATATTTTATATGTTTTATATCTATTGAATCCGGCAAATTTTGATAGTTTATTCTAGAAAAGGACTAGTTAATGCGAAGTAATTAGAATTAGTCCAAAATAAATTTATTCACAACACCTGTTACAAACTACTTTTACTACAAACACCACAAGTTGTTTTGCGTTGCGATATATTGGGTATATTTGCAGTCGTGAAAATGTGTGGTCTAGTTTTTGTGAAAATAAAAATAATACAAATCCATGTTATAAACTTTTAAAAAAATTCGAACAGGTATTTTACTTGCTAGTAATTTTTATCGTCCTCTTTAAAATAAAAATTATCGTGAAATATTTATATATTTAGTAGTTTTGCGGTGGTTTTATGGTTAGTAAATATTCTCCTCGATGTTAAACGACTAAAATATATTTTATGGAAATCTCTCAAATTAAACTTATGTTTATTTATGAAACATACGAAAAGCAAGTTATCAATATTATTTAATTGCATTTTAGTTTATTTTTAATTCATTCATTAAATTAGAAGCAAATCAATTTCGGACGTTCTTTATTTATCTTTATTTTTTTAGAAAATTAATTAACTACAAAATGAAGAAATTCTGTAGCTGTTTAATAATGAAAATGAAACAAAAAATCACAAAGAACAACGTCGAAAATTTTAAATAAAGAGAACAATACGACAGTGGAACCCAACGAATCTGAAAAAGTTTTCGTTTTCATTCGTTACGAACTTCGTTGGGTTCCACGGTCGTATTGTTTTGTTTATTTAAAATTTTTGACGTTGTCCTCTGTAGTTTTTGGTTTCGTTTTTATTAATTAACTAGTTAAAAATAATTATTTCATAATGTGAATTACGAAATATTTAATTAATTTGCAAAGAGCAAAGAAAATTCTGATAAAAATCAAGTAATCAAATTAGAGTTGCTTGGGGAAAATTGCAAGATTGTCTTAAAAATAAAAGAATTACAAGAATTTAAAGTTATATTATATTTATATTATACACATATGTATTGACAAAACCCAACAGCGAAACTGTAACCTCAAAAATAGTAAACATTGACTTACCTTATATTGATTATTTATTCTTGCACTTTGATGATTTTAATCTACACCTTCTAAGCAATAGACCCAAAACATTACATAATTTAAACGTTAAGGATGCACTACTTAAAAGAAGTAAATTTTAAAAACTGCTTTAATAAATTAACCATTTTTCCTTTGGCACAAAATTTCAATAGAATCTTTTCAACATTTCAATAAAAAACAGAAAGTTCTCGACTTCTAGTTACCGTGGTAATCTCTACACTAGCCGATTTCAGTATAGTAACTACCACAATAATAAGAAATAGAGATTTGGTCTTTATTGTTACCTAGCATTATCCTTGAAATTCATCTCAGTCTTTGAGTAATCATAATTTTAATTTTTTATATACAACTTACAAAATCTTATCATAATCTAATTCTATGTGTGAATCTATGTATTTGTATATATTTTCCTAAATAACGTTTTTACCAGATATTTACAAATACTTTCCTAAGTTAATTGTTGATTTCGTCGAAATAACATGCATTTACTTGACAAAGTATTGCATAACTAAATTATTTAAAATACCAACAATACGGTGTCAAAAAAAGTTTATTGAAGTTCATGTACTACTACTATTTAGATTTAACATAATATTATTAAAAAAAAACATAATAAAAATGTTACAAATTATATGGTTTCGAAGCAATTACATTCTTACACTTGATATAAAATGCTCTATCTAAATTTTAGAGTTTGTTTGCCATAATTGTCAGTAAAACACTTCCAAATATTTAAAAAGAAATTCGGATAGTAATTCACTGACGTTTATAGTAAACGAATGTCAAACAAATCAAGAACATCAAGAAAAAATAATTCAATGATATTTCCTAAATTTGAAGAAATTATCAAAATTATAAAGTAGTTAAAGAACTCAATGATATTGTTTTAAAATAATAATTAACCTAAACAATGTTTGATATTTGTATGTACACTAAATTTGCTAAAATAATTTTTTCACTGCTATCATCTTCTCCGTGTTTCTTAGTTTGTCCTATAATGGATGCAAAATTGTTCCGGTTTATTAGATTAAATTGATAAATTCCCTTTTCTCAAAATTTCTTCTGTCCATCCATTTTACCTTAAAATTCATTCAGAAGATTGGGTTTCGTAATAATCATCAATTTTTTTGACCGTAACCATTTTGCTGATATCAGTCTACTGATGCAGATGGAAAGCTTGCAAGGTAGTTTTTATATACACGCTGTAAACTTCCAATCTGCACAAGTAAACCAAATTTGATTGTTTTTTTAGAGAGGATTTGAATATTCAATATGAAGATTTGATTCCCATCCACTACTTTATTGGTACGAATCTCAGCTTAATATATTTCTGATATTCGTGCCCAATATAAGTAATACAAGAGAATTTTTGTTCCTGCATATGTTTGTTGTTAGAAATTTTCTTCTATCACTTTATTGGAATGGATATGAGTTCAGTTTCACTTATATCCAGATCCAACAGAAGTAATAGACGAAAACAAGATTCCTATAAAGATAATACAAAAGAAAACATTTTTTTTTCTTCTTAATTTAACTGATTGCAACCATCTACATAATGAAACATATAAAATAATAACTAAATATAACATAATGGACAGATATCTTGTAGTCCATTTTGACAAGTAATGTCAGTTACTAAGTTGCTTACGCAAAAAAAGTGAATAATTTACATTTTGTATAATTTTATTTAACTAATTTATTTAATCAATAAAAGGTTAAAAAGCGAAAACTAATTTTTAAGACTAAAAAAAGTTTACATACCTTTTGTAGAAGTAAATGGCATTTATTTTCATGGATTTTATTGTGGGTTCTATCTATTCAGAATTACAAATATTGCCCACCGTAAAATTAACGGAAATAAATCAAGATTTGATTCCAAAATTGATGAAACAGTTTCCTATCCATTTTATTTAAACAGTAATTGCTTTTTTGACGAATTAGATTTTGATAAAAGATTTTTAAAATATAACAGTATATAAAACTGAAAAGTTGATTGAATTTACATCCACCAGTTTTACTGCGGGCATTACTTGATCAAAAACACAAATACTACCCACAATAGAACCAGAGGAAGAAAATTATGAGACTACTTAGTAATTTTATATTTGAAGAATCTATATTTTTATGATTATTTGCTAGAGTAATGCAAAAATTTCTTTTAAAGAAGATGAAGGAATACAGAAACTAAAGCAAAGTGAAATAAAAGCATCAAATTTTGTTTTTACATAATTTACAAAAAAACTTCTGTTTTAACATAAACTTATAGCTTAAATCTAGCAAAGCATTTACACACATTATTATTATTTACGTTTTTGGATTTCATAATTATCTTTGATCGATTTTAATGCTGAGATTATTAAGTTAAATATCTAATATGTCTCGCATTAAGATCAATAAAAATAAATTATTTCATATTCAAAGGTTGTAAAATCCTGGAACTCAATTGAGTGTTCATTTTTCCCTTAATGAAAATATTTTATTTAAAAAACAACAAATGATGCAAACATGGCTATATTCCGCTGAATTAAATGAAATGTACATTTTTAAATTTATTATGCATATCACTAAAATCAGCCGAAAATAATCACATGTAAATTTTCGGTTTCCTCCTTACCATTTTGAATTTACATCAGCTGGCATTGTCCCTAGAGCACTAAATCTGAAATTCTAGTGACCAAAGCAACAACGCAAGTAGAAATAAATTTAAGGACTTAAATAAAATATTTAATATTTCACTATTCAACAGAATTGAAAATGTGTCACTCATATTTAATAATTAATACATTTTGATTATATATTTTTAATATAAACTTAATTAATACATAAATTCTTAATCATTAATGTTTTTGAATTAGTAACTTTCTCACCAAGTTTTATGCTGTACCTACTGATCGTTTAACTACTTTTATAATATAAATAGTAGAAAATGAAACATTTTTATATAAAAAATAGTCAATAGAAAATAGTGTATACTTAAGATTTTTAACTCGAACAAATTTTTGAAAAATATTCAAAACTCCATGTCAAATATTTCATTTTGAATAAGAGTACATCGTTTATAAAGTATACATTTAAATTAGTAAATACAATACATGCAATTATTTTACATATATATTTATTTTATATTAAATATTAAAAAATGTCTTCTTTTTTTTTGAAGATGAGGCATTACCAACAATGGATTTTCAGGCTGCCAACTTTTTAAAAATAAAGTTGAAAGATAACCTGAAAATCCATAGATGAAAACACTTTAATAACTGCTGCGTAGTCCCTGGGGTCAGTAAATAACATTCAACCAATCACGAAAATCAAATGAATTAAGCCTGCTACTAGTTAATAATACAAATGCGCATTAATTTATCACATGGTATCACATTTGCTAATTAAAGTTTTGTGTTTAGGATATAATTGGCCGCAGATGTGTCAACTCAATTATAGTAAGGAATTAGAACCGAACATGTTCCAACTATTCAGAGTGCATTAATAATCACTCTAAATTCCAATTAATTTGAATATTATTATATATAGGATCATATAAATATTATCGAATTTCATTTTAAAGGTAATTTTACATTTATCCTGAATTTAAACCACTTTTAACCAAATTTATTTAAAGTATTATTTGCATTAATAATATATTTTAGTGGGAACTATAATATGAGCTTTGATATGTATAAACTCATACATATTTAAGCACAAAATTATTTAGTTACATTATTTATTAAGTTTTAATTTTATATAATTGTATATTTTATTACGCAGTATTGAAGGATACTATATTTTAACGACGGAATAACTTCATTAGTAATCATAATTAAAAGTCACTCAATTCTTCATTCAAACTCCCATTCGGAATTTGAACTCAAAAATCCGCAAACGAAAGAACTTTATTAAGGCTATCAAATGAAACCATTTCCTTACTACGAGCTACGGAACAAATTAAAACTACACCCGAATTACATATATCTTATCGTATATTATATCAATAACATCTTTTTTAAATTAAAAAAAAAAATGCAAGAAAATTGAAAGTGCTCATGAGATCCTCGTTATCTCCAGTATTAGCAAATATATTCATGACAAATTTAGAATATTTTATATAAACCAAAATTTTGTCTGCGATATATCTTTGACATATTTGTCGTTTGGTTCCATGATTGAAAAATTCAAAAAATATGAAAAGATTGACCAGAATTTATTAATGTAATATAGGAAAAAGTGTAAAATTAATTAGCCTATTAATGATTTCACAAGCTTTATATTACAATAACTTTTAATAAATTTCTATTTTCTAGATTCTTTATTTTTGATGTCTTCAATCGTGAAGTAATATACAACCGATCTTTCAAATGCACAAATCGAGTTGTTTGATATCTACTCTTAGTAATAATACCGATGCATTTTAAATACGTTCATTTACATATGTATATCTGCAGATTACACATGAAGTAATTAAATGCAGAGTAGATAAATATCCACTACTTATTCAATAATAGATACATGATGATTATACGGAATTACAATATCATTATAGCTGATTCCAAGTTAAATTGTATTTTCAACTCATGTGCACTGCTAAATCAGCTGTAACTAAACTGTTCAATGAGCATTCGACATTCATATGGTTATTAATGTAAGCTAATTAAATTTATGCTATTGGGTAATAAATATGATATTTAAATTTATAAAATTAAATTAATAATATAATTTAAGTAAAACTTTTTTTTTAATCAAAATTGGTACCAATTAATTGAGCAAATAATGAAATATGTAGAAGCATTTAATTGTTAAATGTTAAGCAAAATTGAGTAAATAATATTCTTAGATGGGCTTCCAAAATTGTATTTTCAGTAGAAAGTTAAAGCAAAGTGGATGCTAGGCACTTGTATTCTTTAACTTGTTATTATTTAAAAAATCTAAGTTTTCCACATACCTACTCGAAAGAAATCAGCTAACAAGAGCACTTGCGAATTGGAAGAGAGTTCAACTACAACTAAAACAATTGTTCGATACCATTTCTAAATAAATCAACGGTAATACAATTCTTCTTGATATTTTTATCAATGTTTGCCATAAACGTTTAATATTGCCATACTAAGGTATACATTTCATATATACTACCATCTAAACACATATTTGCTTCAAGGATAAATGTAAAACAAGAAGTAATGGACTTTATAACAGAGATAACAATAAATAGTAGCAGTATTTCCAAACAGAATGGTTTATGCAATTTCAAATATATCATGTTACAGATTTTATCAAAGTTCTACTTTCTCATTTTCGAAAGATAGTTTTAGATAAAATTTGTTGGAAATCATTAAAAAGCAAGAAGAAAATGATTAATTTAATGTAGACGAATATTTGGGAAATGTAGAACTACAAGATTATAGCTAAGGTTTTGATTATGGATGTAAATGGACTCGGATTGTAGTTGACAAAAAAAATGTTAAGCGAAATGCATAACTTCACTGAATTTGATATAGTAATAAAATGCTGTATCCATAATTTCTTATAATACACATATTAAGTAAATTGTATACAAAAAAATAAAAGAAATTAAGATTTAAAAGCAGAATCTTTGCTATTTTATAGATTACCAAGGAACTAAAGATAACAAGTCTTCATAGACTTTAAAGGTCTTGCATGTTTTCGGCGAGAAGTACTGTATCGTCCGCATACCCCAAATTTGTGGTATTCAACTGGCATCATTTTCGAGTAAATATTTCTTCTGAGAAGACGTCTTACTCCTCACTTGATTTCCACTACTTTAGTTAGTTCCGATTGGACGCGAATAGAAGCACTTTGATTTAGATATAGTTTCACTATTATTTATATATCTTTCGCGTCGAGGATTTTCCGTTGCAGTGTTTCTAGTAGTTGCTTGATAAGGAAAAACAAAATCCAATATTAATTTGAAGATTTGTAATCATTTCTTGGCTAGTTCTGTTACATGTGAATATTTTTGAATTTACAAAAGAAATCATAATTTAATTTTAATGGTCAAAATTCAAACTGCTTTACAGAGCAGTATATTTCATTTTTTGGTGCATTTAGGGAATCCTACAATGCACGGAGAATCATACAATGCGATTGATGCAACAACCTTATTTATTCTAAAAATAAATATATTTCGGATTTACGAGTTCCAGTTTTCAAAAAGGATTCTATTAATGGCACAATAAAGAAGGTGAACAATCGGGTCAATCCTAGTAAAGATTTTAACAATATTTCGATTACGAGAATAGCCCATTCGACTTTTATAACGAGTTTCGCGAGGTTCAATTTAAAATGATCAGATAAACTAGAGATGAATCATGTTATGATTTTATTACACCGAACACATTTTCATGAAAATGCATGAGCGCTACAAATTGCTACATTATTGCATGTAAAATTTAAGCAGGGACCATATTCGTGATTTACTTTATAGATTCTCATTTCCTTCCTTTACTTAGTCTTTGTTTCACTTTATACGTCCTCGTAAACTTTAGTAATCTGATATACTTATCAGGTTAAGATATTTTCCAGTACATGCTTATTTAATTTTTGTGGGAAATTAGGGCTGAATGAATTATAAGGAATATACCAGAAATAATTTCTAAGAAATTTAGTACATTGAACTCGCGAAGGAAATAATCCGAAAATGTATATATATATATATATATATATATATATATATATATATATATATATATATATATATAACGGATAAACGCGTAATTATTAAATTGGATCACTTACCCGCAGTAAAAGGGATTTTCATTCTTGGTATACAATACAAGAAATGAACTAAATTACTGAGATTATTTCAAGCACAAGTGGTGAAATGTTGATAAAATAATTATTTGATTGTATTATATACTTTATAATAATAATCAAGTTATCTGAATATAAACTACTTTGAAACTTGAAAAAAAAGTGTTTCATTATAAGTTTAATTGTAATAAAAGAACCGGCGGTAAATGTAATTTGATAAGAACAACAATGGAAAATATTAATTCTGTTTTTTTCTTTGGTATTTAATCCAATGGAATTTTGTATAAATCTTCTTAGAAAGTTGAAATAAATTAAATGCTTCTTAAGTCACTTATAAGTTTAATTTTAAAAAAATCATTATTGATTTTTGATAAAAAAAATAATGGTAATTATGTTTTATTTTAAACAAAATATTTAATTAACTATTGTTTTTACCTAGAAATTTTATTTTATTTATTTAGATGAATTACAACTGAAACGTGTAGTGTTAATTAATTTAAAAATGGCGTTGCAAATGAAATTTACATGGAAATCATAATTAATTATTGAAACGAAAATATGAAAATTGTTTATTTTACAAAAATAAAATACAATAATATTATCTCCATTAAATGTTTAAAATTTTTTCTTATAATTAATTGATTGAATAGCGGGTACAAAATATGATAGATCCTCTCAATTAAATCCCAAAGAGTGAAGGTGCGATAAATCACAGGAATAAGTACAATTTCCTTCCTCGCTGTGTGAAAATAACTTTCTTGGACTCTAAAATTAACCGAATTGCTTCAAATTTCAATTCGAGTGACTTTAAAGTCGAAGTAAGTAAATTCCGAACTTTTCTTTCCACAATCCTATTTCCTAGAACAAAAAAAAAGGAGTAAGTGTATTAAATAAAGTCCACAACATTAAAAAGTTCACATATTACAAACTCTCTGGCGGGAACTAACATTTGTGGCTAGTTCCATTATGATGCAACCACAACCCTTATAAACAAGTAACCTGATTGCTTCCAGCTAAACTGGCTAATAAAGCCTAATTTTAAACTATCACCACTGTATAAATTATCGATGAAAATTCAATCTTTTAAAGGATTTCAGATCTTAGTAAGATTTTAATTCAGCGGTGGATATTTCATCAAAATTGATAAACTTTTATTTCAGCAGTGAAAAGATGTGAATAAAATTTAATACTTTACCGTTCCGGCAGAATTTTATACTCTCGAAATACGTGGTACGAATGTAAATTTTATTTTTATATTACAAAAATTAAAACGAATGGCACAATTTATTTGTAAAAATAAAATTTTCTTAGATATACGAAAATCTTCGTTACAAAAATGTTGTCTTGATTAAAATTTTCATGCATTATCGTTACATTTTAAGTAAAAACTTAATATTTTTATATCATTTTTATATTTTAGAAAGCAAATTGTTTTTTTTATTATTATACACTACATATATGTTTTTTAAGTTGTAGACCCCGATTTTGTACTTTTCTTCCTTGATTTAAAGATTCTTTTAAATGTTTCATCTTAAAAACAACTTATTTACGTTAGATCTTCTTGTAGTGCCATATTAGGTCCTTCTAATGTCATCTATCACTTGGACGAATGCATGTCTATTAAACTGTACCTCATTTTTGAAATTTCTTAGTGACTGCCTCCTAAAAAGTTTCCAAATCATGAGAAAGAAATTATGACAAACTACCTTATAACTAAAAAATAAATGGTGACGCTAGCGTATATAAATTCTCAAGGCTAGAAATAATGTAAAATCGAATTATATATGTTTATTTCTGTAGCATTCCCCAAAGACTTCTAATTTGATATCGGAATTCAAAAAGAATACCGTAAAATGATGGAAATTTGTTCTAAAGACCACTTGTGCTTGAAAATTTATTTTATTGACTGATAGATTAATAATTAAATCGTTCGTAATTATTTTAAATAATACAGAAATAATTAAACTTTATTTACTTGTCAAATAAATTATTTAGTTTTATATTTTCTAATTGAATTTTGATGAGGTAATAATAACACTTCAATTAATTGGAGGAAGCGGTTATGCTTTTAATACGAATCACCTATATTTGAGTATGATTGGGTAAATTATAAAAGGCAATATATAATTAGGCAAATACTTCACATGCAAATGGAAGAGCTGTTAATGAAGCACTTAAAATGTTTTAAAAATTGATAGATATTTTGTTAACGGAATTATAGTGTGTAAATACGAAATACTATATATATTATTACAAAGTAATAACATATTACGGTCAGTCACATATGAGATTAATCTCTAATTTGATCCTATTCAGCTATAATTGGGTATATGATGATTTAGGAATGTGTATTATGAAGAATATCATAATTTACGTTCAACCACATCTAGTTGTTTTGAAACAAGTATGAAATATTTATACTTATATAACTTTATTGAAAACCATTTTTAGAGAGAAAGTAAGGCCAAAGAAATACGTACGGGTAATTATAGTTACAAAATAGTAAATTCATTTTCATTCATGTCTTGTCTGATATTGTATGTTCAATAATGATGGAAGATGTAACTTTTTGCACGGATCGTTACTATGAACTCAACTATCTTCTTTCAAAAACAACACAAAAGAATTTATGAGAAATTTTATAATAAGGCATCTGGTTATAGATATAATAAATTTAATACTTTTAAAGCAATTAAGCCATTTCTTAAGCCACTCGAGAAATAATGCAGTAAAAATCATTTGTGCTTCATAAGATACGAGAAGATTATTTTATTTAATAAGTAATGGATATAAATAAATGGGTACTGGTGCTGCCCAATAACAGAATATAATTCATAATAAAATAAATATTTAAGAGGAATATAAAAAACATTTGTAAACTTTATATTAATGCTGTTATATGAGTAACATTATGCAACAAAACAAACAACTTTCCTATTTTACCTGTAGTTTTAATATAAATCAGATTAGGATAATTAGAATATTATCCTTTTGGGATAAGTAGGATACTACCAAGCAAGGAAACCCAAACATACAAACATGTTACTAAGCTATAGCATTATAGTTCCAGTTTCAGTGATAAGCTGTGCCAATCGATTAATGTTTTAGTTGCAAATTATAATTCAACTATCACTGTTTCATTATTTATAATTAAAATAACAGATAGATTTAATTTTATTACTCATTTCGTTGCGATAATGTTACTAATTATTAATCAAACAAAACCACATTAAACATGAATGCATCATGAAATTTAAGAATTCATATCATCAAGAATAAACAAGCGAGTTGGCAGTTAACTTTTCTTTTAGATTGTATTACTGATAATTCGATTTGTATTATATTAACATTCGATATAATTTAAAATCGGTGGCTAAATTATAAAGAAAAGCTGTTTCATAAAAATAATGCATTTTAAATATATTTTTAGAAATTTTACTCGGCTTTCTAAATATTTTAAATATTTATTGTGTAGATGACACTTTTTGTACTCTATGGAAAATCTTACATTTTATTATCATTTTAAACTTTTTTATCTATTTAAATATGTCCAATCAAATCCGAATCTTCCATAGAAAGACACAAAATTTAAAATGTATACTTTTATAAATGCTAAATGAAATATTAATATTTGATTTTGGCTTTGCCTAGAGGGATTTAGGAGATCTGATAAAGAATAAATATAGAAAGACCAAATATCATTAATATTTACAGCAAATGCTACTAAAATTCGGTTAGGAAATTTGAATTTATATATTTCTTTGCAAGTTAAAAATATTTAAACATAATAACTAAATTAATTGAAATAATAATTTTAAAATCAAGTATTACGGTTGTATATAATACGCTGCAAAAATTTAAAAAATTTAATATTTCTATTTGACTTTACAAAAAGAATGGGGATCTTTTCATTTTAAAACAAAAATTAGATTTTAAAAATATATAAGTCTTCCTTTACTCGTGGTTGAGGCTCTACGACTTTTACGACGTTGTTTAGTACATAAAAGATGCATGTCGGATAAAAGCGAATTAGCTACACCCTATTTACCCTATTTCATAATATTTATGTGCAAAAGCAAATACTTGCCTTTATTTGAAGATTAATAGAACCACTCGCAGATTATTGATCTTGAAAACGAATGACCTTTAATTCAATCGTACGGTATAAGAAGCTTATCACCATTATTAGTCATCGCGTGTTATTGCAATGTTTGACGCATTATTTGCTAAAAAGAAAATAAAACAATCGTATTTGTTAGTAAATCATTCCAAGAGTAAATAAAATAAGATTAATTCCCATTGCACTAATTAACTAGGTGGATTCCTGGTATTTTGCTAGAATTTGTAAATTCATTAATTAAATTTTAAATAAAATTTCTACTTACTGAAAATCTCCTAATTTAACTGCATGTTCAAACTATGTTTTGTTAAATCCTTAAGGGTTTGTTGTTGTTGTTGTTGTTGTTGTAGTTGTTATTATTAAATATGCAATTCAAACACTCTCTGGATGAGTTCAATTGCATCTAATCCAGAGGGCGTTGAAAATGCACATCTAATTTTGTCTCCCTTGGGCTATCCTTCGAAATAACAAATGTCCTGGTTTTCGACTAGAATATTTATGAGCATGTAATAATCTTCAATCCAAATATCTGACTATATAATCTTATGTCTCCATCAGATGCTGCCATGTTAGATAATTAATTTACTCATTTATTTAATTTTTTCTGAAAATATAACTTTAAAACACCAATACAAGTTTGAGGAATGATAAAAATTAAACATAGAATTGAATTTATTACATTATAATACTTATTACTAAATAAACTTGAAATTAGATGCTAGATACTTACATACAATACATCATTCTTTCATTTGGAAAAGTTTTTGTTATTTTTTGATTTCAATTAAAAACATTGTTTGGCCCCACTTGATAAAGTTTCACTTACACGCAAATTTTCGTAATGAAATTATGCAAGTTCATTACATGCTTGTAAAAAATTTTGATTATAATGATTTGCTTTCTCTAAAAAAAATTGATAGTGATGGTAGCTTTCAAGTATGGTGAACGCGCCGGGTTAATTGCTTCATTCAAGCCCTTTTTATTAACACATTCTGTTTTGAAATATTTCGAGTACGAATTTTAAATATATAAAAATATGTATTTTATTTTGTATCACCATAAAGATTTGTGGAGAGATTTAATTTATAAACAAATTCCAGAGCATAAAGGAGAAAAATGAAAGTTCCCTGAAGTATCCCTGTGACCAATTGTAGCCTCCCATGGGAATAAAAGTTCCTGCAACGTGTGTTGTTTGTGCTGGATTGAAAATTATCTAGGGACAACCCTGACTTGTATCTCATTATATGTCATTTAGAAAGATGGGTATACTGAATCAGAATGCGGAAAATATCTGGGAATCAATGAAATGATTTGACAAATAAATTCCCTGCTAATTCATCAACAAATATAACATATATCTACTTTTAGGATTTTTGTTTCTAACATATAGTGTAACTTGAATACCCAAACAACAATCTAACTAAGATCAAAATGGATCCGAGGAAAAATACGGTTCATTGACTTTCTCCTTAATTTTAATCCTAGTTCAATGAAAACTTAAATTAACTACAAGGAAGATGGTGTTGAATATAACCTTCTTCGAAGTTTGGGAGGGTAGTTTGGAAATTATCTTAAATTACCTTAGATGATAGAAATACATGTTGCTTTCGAGACTATAATATGGATCGGTAGGATGTATATGATTGTATTATGATCCTTCTGCAATTGAGCTTGGTCATAACTAATGTGTTGTCTGGATAATATGTAAACTATGCCATATATATCCTTCAATAACAAGTTACTAATTTGCACAAGCCCTTTTTATTGCTACGCAAATATGCAATTAAATATGTATATTTACCATAGTAATTCTTCATATTTGTTTAAAATTCATATTCCTGGAGATATATTCAATCATAAATATTTTATTAATTACATAATATGAGTGTGATCCACTTCATTACTGACTGAATCTTAAAACTATATATTAATCTCACATTTTTCTCCCTAATCTTATTATGCTTACATATGCATTTTACTATCTGATAGACATAACAAACTCAAGAGTGTGCAGATAAGACACATGGGAACAGATTTAATTTTTGATTTCCAACAATAATCAATCAAATTTCATAATAAGGCCATTATAATATAAGATTATTTATTTATTTTTTGTGTTAGTATGAATCTTACTCCAACGCATTTGTAAACATTTTATTTATATCTATCAGATCAAACGGTTAGTTAATTGATTTCACAATATAGGAGAGGTCACAACTTCATCCAATTAATTCCTTATTACAATTTAGTTGATCTTGTCCCTGAAGTTATATTTAATTTGCAAGTGTTTATGGAAAAACAATACTTGCCTTGAATAATATTTCAGTCCTATCATTTATGCACATAATCTCTGATTTGATTTTAAAGTTTAGCAACAGTATTCGCCGCTAATATTTGCATTGCATAACAGATGAAAATTCATTCCTAGTTTTTTATTTAAACAAATGTACGGGAACTAAATCGCAAAAAATTATAATAGACAACTCAGAAAAATTGTTTTTTGAGACATTTGTGCTTTAGAGGACTCTCACAGAACGCCCATTTTCTAATTTTCATGATGACATGAAATGTATATTCCATTAAAAGTATAACTTCAACTTAGTATATTTTATTCAAAATATAATTGCACCTGAATGTTATATATTAATATTCATGAATGTCATATCCATAGTTATTAATAAGTATTACAATATTGTAATTATTATTACTAAACATTATCAAACTTTAGCGAATTCACAAATTTGAATATAAATGGTATCATAAATATTCTGATCTTAATATTTGATTTTCATTATTTTGTATAAAGGTGCCCAATGATATCTGAACTTAAATAAATGTTTGTTTAAAAAATTTGTTAAATGTTTATCACTTTCAATAGTGGCCATAGAAAAACATTATTACATTTTTTTAAAGTGCTGTTTTGAAAAATTTGATTTTTTACGTGAAATATTTTTGGAATTCTTAAATTAATATACGTATATTTAAAAAAAATCAATCTAGATTTTCCAATGTGTGTATTAATTTACTTTATTCAAGAGTTAAACATAACTGACAAATACAAAGGTAATGTTGTTTACTGTTTCCCCTATGGGGATTGTAATCAAATTAATATTGGGAGCACATTTACAAATAAAATTTCAAAGAGAAAAACAGTATGAATACGATTGCAAAAACAATATTTAAAAAAAATCAGTCTCTTTGGTGAAGCATCATTTCGATAATAATAAAATTTCATAAAATTTTTACACAGAGAAATTTATCTTCAACTAGACAAATATATTTTAAAAAGTTTTTAATATAATATGTACATTATGTACAAACCGAATTATTAAGAGAATAAAAATCGATTCGTATAAAATGTAATTTAAACGTTCTACATATTTCAATACACACTAATTATATTTAATTATTGTTTATTTTTGAAAACAATTTATACAAAAATGTTATTTTATTTTAATTATATTTTATTTTGTTGCTATTTTAATGTACCTAGTATAGATTATAACGAACTATACAAATAAATTAAATAAACAAGAATTAAAAAATCATTATTATTGTTATTATTAAAAGGAAATTCTTTAAACCGTTCTCTCTCACTGCTACCACTTCCACAATATTACGTAATAAGGTGAGTACTGCGTAGTTTTTTTGTTGAAATATGCTTTAGCTCTGATTATACCCAATGGAATAAAAATTAAATAAGTGTTTTAAATAAGATGATCCTAAAATTGCTTACTTAATTAATGAATTTTCTATAATTTATTCTATAATATTTTTTTTACTTATTTATACATATAATAGTTAATAATCAATCGTACCGAGAGCAATTGTAAAAAAAACCAATTTACATATTACATACGTTTTCCTTCACATTCCTTTACGTTTGGTTGCGTTTAGTATTAAAACTGAAATTTATCGATTTAACCTCGCAATAAAAAGCTTCTCATACTTTAAAATGCACACATGCAATGCGGCGACCAATTCAACTTGCTTGTAGGAACCTCTCGCTTCTGCTCAACTAACAGCAATTAAGTTGAGATTCATATAACTGGGATTTGCCTTAATTGTTTGCAAGGGTCAGTTGTCAAGAATAGTTCAGAGAGCAATAAAATAATTTTACCTATTTAGAAAATTGATTCTAATAGGATATTGAATATACAATATAATAAAACTACAATAATATTTTATAATTATTAAGTTTGTTATCAATAAATATTTTTTTTATTATTTCGACAAGTTTCTGCTCTAATCAAGCCTTTATGAAAAATTTGACTACTAATGATAAAGGCTGGATCAAAGCTGAAACTGGTGGTAATAATAAAAAAAAACTAACAAATACTTGTACATATGTATATTAAGTTGTTTAACTTCTCAGCTCAAATAGCATATAAAAGCATCCTCGCTAATAACGTTAATAAATTAAAATATTTCCTTCATGAAATTAACATTAATATTATGTTTTATTATTATTATTTTTTAATGTGCAGTTATTCATCATCATAAAATATTAGGGGAATAATTAAAAGTAAATTTGATTTTATTTTTCTGAAAAGGCTAACCTATTCATAATTGAATTTTATTTTCTTATAAAGACTGATGGATGGACATAATGTAATTTGGCGGTTGTACAAGGGACACCAGAATAATAATATTAGGGCCTTGTGTTCAAATATGAGACAAAAGCTTCCCTAACATTTTATTAACTCTGTTGGGTCCCAAAAACAAATCAGTTTCTCCATAAAATTTACTTAATTTATTTAACTTTTTTTTATTTCCCATCACTTTAACAAATTTATATTTTCATTTTGCATTATATACATATAAATTCTCTAATAATATTTCAATATGTAAATATTAAATTTTTCCATGAAATACAATTTTCCTTTCTAAATTTTTGCGTTTCTAATAATAATAAACATTTAGATATTTGTTTATGAAATAAAATGGAAAGAACGAAAACACAATTTCAACCTATTTTTTTAAATCCGAGATGTTATTTTTTTCTCCACAATCTTAGTAATCAAATAAGAACGCAGCTGCTATTACTTTTATTCAAATTAATTATGGTTTAATTACAGCATTGGAACTACTTAAAACTATTAACTTGGATTAACGTCAATATTTGAGTAACAATTTTAAGATTATTATGCGATCTTAATTTAGACGCTCCGTATTGTGGGTTAAATTAATAATTCAGTAAATCATGAAGTACTGGGAAATTAGGGCACAAGGTTCGTCGATATATTAAACTGTTATCAACTTTCACATCAAACAAAAACTGGTAAACATAATGCTTAACACTTTCTCAAACTTCCGCTTCGAAGATTCTTTCAGTTTCACATAAAGCACGTAAAACATTTAACGATGGCAATAAAGGACGGTTTATAATTGGTAAAAAACATGTAATTTATGAATCTATATAAAAATAAGAAAATAGTTTCGATATAGATAAACGCCTTTCAGCAAACATTTGGCTTTCATTTATGTTTTATCGCTATTTGTTAGTTTCATTTCAATTTATGAAAAGCTTAAAGGATTTTCAAAACTTTTGATATGTCACAAATATCCAAAATTCCAACATATCATAAGGTAACGTTAAAGATTATTACGGAGATAAATAAGGGTCTTATATTAATTATGTTCTGTTGATGTGGATGTTCTAGGAGTCAATTGAGTGTGAAAACTGTAACAACTTGAACTAATCGGTGCTATGAGAAATTAGGTTATATAAAAGTTGTGGGAATTTGATGCAATTAAAACAGAAATAATTTGACTAATAGTTGTAAATACAAACCATATTAATTAGTTGAATTGCTGCTTCTGGGCAGATAAAGCAGTGGTTCTCATTCGCAATTTCCATGGAGACAACACACATAAAATGGGGTAAATCAACAGAAAATTCGGGTTATTGCCACCGAGAAGAAGCCCGGATTATCATTCAGTCCGTTGCGTTGATATATCTGGCAACGCTACTATTGATAACACAAGAACATTATTCTACCAGAATAGTTTCGAGATGATAGTGGTAGTTCCACGAAGGCAAGTAATTAGAGGAACATTTTGAATATACCGGACACAAAGCCTTTCATTTAAATTAATATTGAAACAGAATCGTAAAGATAAAGCACAGAAAATCTAACCATATGTTGAGTATTTTGCAAGTAAATGCCATGATTTCATTATTTAGTTTTTGTTGATTACATTTAAAGCTTAACCCTGCCCGCCGTACGTTAAGCTTTTTAATATCATTAAAAGGGGACAGTAGCGTTACCTTCCCTCCAATTCCCCTTATTCTTCCTTATAGAAACAGATTTTATGTTTCTTTTTTGTTGGTTGAAGCTGGAAAATCGGTGCACAATGAGAATAAAAAATATTTTCTTATAAAAAGAATATTTTATTTTATTTTATGATCGATTTTAAAAGAAACGAATTGAAACTTCAAATTGTTTTTTGATCAGAAAACCTTCCATGATTTAGTATTATATCACCCCCTACTGTATGCTTTAGTCTGTTTCTTTCATTTCTTCTATTTTATACCCCTATAAATTAGAGCTCCAATCCTGTTTTTGTTACAAGAAGCTAATGTAATTCAATTCCATTTATATTTATTTAAAATATCAGATTATTTCCATATTTCTTTCAGTTTTGTTATGGCTGATTCTTTATATTTAAAAAAAATATTCTAATGTACTAAAATTTTAAAATACAATATTATCTTTTAAAGCTTGAATGCGTTTTATTTTGAGCATAGAATTACTTATAAAATAGCATTTATTTGATTATTTTTTTTATTATTATTATAACTAAATAAAATTGATTTTGATTTTGTGCATTAAATAATTTTATTTATAAATTTGAATGAAAACAGTAAAACCAGTTTATTATAAAACTCGATTTGTTAAATTAAATTAATCTCCCAAGAGGAAATTTTTAATAATATAAAAATGAATGGTTCATGAAACTTAATTCTGGGCTGAGATGAGAAATTGAGACACAAATATATTTCTTTAAAACGCTTGGCATACAAAAAAAAATCTTTTTCATTGTCACAATTAATTCTCATTATAAAATTTATAAAAAAAAGCAATTATTTATTGTTGAACGTGATGGTATGATATGTATCTTCTTTTAATCTACTTCATGAATCTGAATATAAAACAATATTATAATTGTGTATGACATATGAAACAAATATGGGATCATATAATATAACAAAAATATTTCTTGGTGAAACTTCAATAAAAATTTAGTTCTGACATTATACGTATGACGATATGATCATCTTGTAACAAGAAATATGTTGCATATGTAAATAAATTTTGCTCAAAGTTATTTTGTAAAATATAATTACCCTATGTAAATTATGATTCGGTGTTTCCTTAAAATGGAAATTTAATCTATTTAGTAAATTGAAGTTGAAAAACTAAGTAGATTGCTTTTATAAGAAATCTAATAGGCTATCGAACGTGTGAACTTTCCAACCGTTTTCCCTCAAGCATTTCCACTCATATAACATAAATTTCACATAAAATTACATATGTTATTTCTAGCACTCGACAGAAGTGTCACTATGGATATTACAGCTGCAAAGCGAACTGCAGATAACTTATTTCAAATTCAACTTCAATTTACCTATCATTTAAATTATAAATTGTAGCGAAGAACACTTTTCAAACCGAAAATATCACAACCAAACAAAATATTTTCAGAATGATTGAAATGTTTCAAGTTATTTGCATAGTTTTTAAATAATTCCGATAGGTCATATATTAAATATTATTTCAATATTAAAATTACTTCAAATTAGTTTCCTTTGAATAATTAACAAAGTACATATTCAATTTATTCTGATAAGGAATAAATGTCACAATTCCTTACTTTAAAACTTAAATGAAACCCTAAAAATAAAAGTGCTGCGTTATTTACACACTATTACTTACAATTAACAATTTATTTGTTTTTAATTGACTATAAGACAAGTGGAAAAGTAAGACGATCTTCAATTATATGTTAATTAAAGTTGATGAAGAATATAAAACTTCAAAAACTAAATGGAATTATATGGAAGGTTGAACTTTAAGAAGAACTGTGCTTTCGTTGAAGATTTTACATATTAACAAGTTTTGTATTAACATTCACTCACCACTTTCAGCAAATGTTAATTTAGTAGCGTAAAAATTGATTAGATTGAAAATGAGTAGTTAATAAGCAGGAGTAAAACTAATTTCACATTTTTATCCTTGGAGCATTCAAATTATTTTCCTGTTTACTTTTTTGATTATATATAAATCAGAATTACTTGATTCTTCTTTTCTTATTATTTGAAGTTTAGGTGTTAGTTTATTAATTCGTAACGGATTTAAAATATTTTATCATGACAATGAAATGATTGGATATATGAAAACATATTCCAACATAATAATATGAATCTGCTAATTAAACCAGATTTATGTTAATTATTAGAATTATCTACGTTAAACCAAACAACAACCGACTAGATTATTAGGACTAATGACATTATTAGTTCAATTCTTTGCGGTTCTATTTGAAAAATTCCTTGCATATTCAAGGAAATAACAAGCCCTTTTTATAATGTACTTTCATAAATACTTTCGTTTTTATTTTTTAATATTAAAATATT
This sequence comes from Coproporus ventriculus, assembly GCA_027574865.2. NCBI lineage: Eukaryota > Metazoa > Arthropoda > Insecta > Coleoptera > Staphylinidae > Coproporus > Coproporus ventriculus. The sequence continues at coordinate 82,455 of JAODAH020026127.1, forward strand.
TTTTCTGAGTAGTTACCTTGTGAATTAAACATTTTTTTCAGTTCCTAATTAAAGGAATTCCCTTTTCTTGGCACGCATCTTCTCCTTCCAGTAATTGAAAATATAACTCATCCCGTCATTATAAATTTAAATGTGACCGTACTTATATCGATAAATTTTCGTTTGTACATCCCTTGAATAATTAAACACACATTAAATGTAGAGAAAATATTAAAATATTTTACCATTAAATCTTACTCTCTTGTTATTATTAATACTAAATTAGTTCACGATATTGTTTTCAAGCGACAAGTATATAAAGATAAAGTAAAACAGAATAACGAAAAATTCATGTGTAAATACAATTTTAACAAATATTTCATTAATGTAAAATATTTAATCTATTTTAAAAGCTATTCGTTTGTTAATTCATTGGAAACTTAAAAGCTTTAAACAATCAATTAATCCCTTATTACAGTTAAATTAATATTAAAGCTTTATCAATAATTGCGAATCATATTAAACAGAAAAAGTTAAATCTGGAATTTACTTCCCACACAAAGTTCTCTAATATTAGAAATGCAATAAAGATTGTTAGTTCATTTCGGAAACTCCATAGTTTCCCGCTTAATTTCCATAATCCAATCTATCCACTTAGATGATAGAATAAGGTGGGAACCAGGGAGTCCTAAAACAATCCGAAATCCTTCGAAGTTTCCAATCAACTTTTTGATGTTTTATACTAGTCCTATAAATAATATTGTTGTGCAGCATCTTATTGACATTCCAAAGGTGAATTTTATTTTGGAATATTGAGTCGAAAAATCTCGGAGCTGCATCTCACGTTCGCAACATGTTCAAGAATACGTGAGCTTCTTTATTAATTAAAAATTCATATATGAATATTCACAAAAAACTGATATCAAGAAATTTACTTTTTTTTAAATAGATCTCCAGCATAAGTAATCAGACTTTTTTTTGTTTGCGAATCAATAAATAATAAATTGATATTTCATGTTATCCCTCGTTTTATTGTAAGTACAAAATTTTTATGAGCATACATGGAGAATCCCATATTTTAATGTAAAATTAATACAAGGGTGAATAAAATATCAACGAGAAATTATTTTTAAGGGAAGTTGCGACAAAATTGTATTAATGTAATGGCATATAAGCTGTATAGAGTTCATTCTCACCTTTGCGCGACCGAGGAAATCACGATGAGTCAGGTTCTTACTTTTATTTAGCAACAAAACAAATTCGTTTTTTCTTTTTAATAAATATTACCTGTTTCCTCAAAATTGTATTTCCCCACGACTACCGTACAATTATTTATGCGGATTATTATATTAATTATTAAGTTAAAATGTTTGACTTGAAATGGATATCTATTTGTAAACTCATTTCTCTTTATGATGAATGTTCTAAAACTTACAAACTAAGTAGTAGAAGGGGATATTTCACCAAATACATACAGTACTTCAAGTCTATCTAGGAGGGTTGGAGTATTTAATGTTTTGCGTGGGTACAAATCTGTATCTTTGTTATCTTTGCATTACTTTGTACCCTCCCACTTTAGATTATTCCACTTGTAAAATAACGCGGTTGCTTTAATGACTCAACTATAAATAAACCTTTCACCCATTTATTTATTAAAATTTTATTCATGCACAAATCAATGAATTCGTCCTTCTCTTTCAATTCTAAATTAATTAAATTTTGAGATTTTGATGTTCCAACCGTATAATTAATTTATTTCCCAAAAAAACTTATTTAATATTTTCTTTGGAGGACCTGAATACTATACCAAAACCCATGTTTTATTGTTACTGGATTCCATTTGAAAATCAAGTAATCGATATTCTATAAAGAAAAAAATAACGAACGAGGAAAAGGGTTTGTCGACCCTTATACTCAAGCCGGAAAATCGAATCGGAATTAAAAGATGCATAATTTAATTGTGGCTGGAAATGTGCTCTTCCGATCTTTTTGAATAATATTTTAGTAATATCATAAAATAAGTAGCCTCTTAATGATTTTATCCAAACCGTATTTACTCAATCGTTTAATTTCTTATGCATAAAAATTTTGTGCATGCTTCATATAATTTATATAAAAATAATATAAAAATGTTATTAATATTTTAGATTTTAGAATGGGAATACTAAAGTAGTGATCTCAAGGTCCTTTATACGACCGAAGGATTAATTTTGAAAATATAGAAGGAAACGGAGGGACTTTTATCTTAAAAATTTAAAATAAATATTAAAATTTACCACAGATATGTTTATAATATTGCATAGTTTCTTTTGTTAGTAAAGAAGACTCCATAGAAAGAATACAATGATTTTGAATATATAAAATTAATATTAATAAAAATATTTTAATACGTATTAGCTTCCGAGGGTGCATACAAGTAGCTTCAATTTACTAACCGTTAGTTTCATTTTTCTTGCCAAGCCTTATTGTGGTATTATTTTTGTTTAAATTACATACATTTTATTTACTTGAACTTTAAACATACTCTGCTCTCCTAAATACGATGATATAACAACTTATTTACTGTTTATTACTTATTACAACCAATTGATGATAATATTTTCAAGTAAAAGTTAGACATTTAAACTGATGTATTTAATAAACTAGTAAAATGTGAATGTATATATTTTATACAAATAATTTTATACAAAATTGTTTATTTTTCGTCGCGACTACAACTCTCTGTATACAAGTTCTTTATATTTTTAATATTTAATATTCCATCTTAGAGGGTACAAAAAACTATTTACTCCCAATCTGCTGAAAAATAAAAATTTCTACTCATAGTAGACACATTGTAACAATAGCAGAGAGAGAAACTTTGTTTCAGATAATAACGTTGAAATATATTGAAACTGAATTTTAATTTAATCTTTTAATAAATTTATTAATAAAAAATGTTCTTTGTTTTATGAATTTTCAAACCGGTAGGAGGTTTTATTTGTTACTGTGCAGTTTTGTTTGCCAATATCATACTATGTCTTACCAGACCTTTGATTTTCCAGTTCTGCACCCTTAATCAGCTCAAATGGAATTATTTATGTGGAATCAATACATTAAGGTTTTCATAATGGAATTAGTTTATACAGTAATATTGGGTTTTGTGCAAATAAACAAACCAAAACTAATATCAGCAAGAACAAAAAAAAATTAGGGAACTAAAACAAACCACCAGAATGCTTTTATTACAATTTTAACAAGAACATTTTCTTTGATTTATTAAATCCCCTGACCTAAATCCATATAATTCCGCACTTCTGTAAATGTATACATTTAAAGCGCAAAGAAAATTTCTGCACGTTTGTTCCCTAAATTGTGATCCATCCGACGGATTAGATTTAATAAGATTTTTGCTAAGGGATAAAAAAACTGCGAGTAAGACACCCATTTTAAATGGAAATTACATATTTCCATTCAATTTAAATATAAATTAAAGTAATTATTGTTTTGAGAGGATTACAGTAAATGGTGCGAGAACTGGTATAAATCCTAGCAAATAATTTAAGAGTTTGACAATCAAAATTTTCCACATGGCTGCCAAAAAGCTATAGATCCGAATCAAATTACAATTACATTTTAGAAGTTTGATAATAAATTTTATTTGGTTATCTTCACGGGGAACACGTTTTTCTTCTTATCTAACGCGTTGTTCTGGCGGCCTTTTAAGCATTTGATCGGATTCTCTCTTTAATATTAAACCATCTTTTATAATTGATCATTTATTAAAGCTACGCACACAAGAAGCAACGGAGGGGCTTTTTCTAAGGTGGCATATAACTTTTTAATTTATTGGACTTGTTCTAGTTCCATCCCTTCCAACTAAATATTAATAAGTATAATCGTAACTTGAAAGGATTAATGTCTGTTGGGAATTTTCTTAATGGAACCGTTTTACTAGATCGCTTTTATTAATAAATTCCCCCTTTAAAATATGATAATACATTTTCAGTTTTACACGAAGTGATTTAATTTTGACGTGCACATGTTAAGTTTTGCTATGACGAGGTTTCTGAGAGGCATAGATTTCCTGCAGTTCGTGTTTACAGAAATTTAATAAAAATCGGTGTGCGAAAGATTGACATATAATGTCGTAAACCAGAGAACGTGATATTCTGCAAAATTTCCTGCAATTGCGCTTTAATCTTGCTACTTTAATTCTTTTTAATCTAAAATTACATTACAGTATTTGTTCAATCAATGTACACTCTTGACATTCTCGAATATATAGAAAAGGCATTCAAGATATTTTATTTCATTTCTGATAAATGTTTAAAAAAATCGATACAATTACTATTTAATCTAATTTGTAAATAAACGTAATAAAAATGTATATGTATACATAGTACATACATGTTAATTGTGTCATTTGCCTTTCGGGGTGGATTGAGTAGATTAATACTTTTTCTTGGGAATCTATATCCAAATGTTTTAAATTTAAATTCAACAAAAGTTAAATTCTTGTTAGAAATACTTATGCAAAAGTGTTGTAACTTATATAAAAGAATTTCATACTGTCATTTAATTTTCAGAAATCAGAAACTATTATTGTTTTTATTTTATTTTAAATTTTATATGAATATAAAAATATTTAGTTTTTAAAAATATGTACAAATTTGATTTTTATTAAAAAATCTCTACTGCTACTATTTTAATTAGGAAATATTTATATTAATAGTGCAAATACTTTATTTTTTGAACTTTTTTTAGTTTGTGGTTTCAATTTTTATAAATTTTTTTTTATTTTGTGTATATATATTTTCAGTAATAATATCACAACAGCACTTTTGTATATTTAAAAATACTTTTCCCGATTTTTATACGAAATTGATGTTGGCTAAAAATATCCCGAGCGCTTTGCGCGAGGGATATTTTTTCAATGGCAACATCATTGAGCTTAAAAAGAGGGAAAATATTGTAATATACAAAAGTGGTCGTGGGATATTTGTTTTGATTATATCACGATCAATAAAAATTATTTGATTTTGTCAACCTCAAAATATTTTATAAATTATGCCATTTCTAGGGGATACAATTGGTGTTGCTGTTGTTGCTATCATACTTGTATATTTAAATCAATAAGGAAGTGAAAGACCAAATTGAATATACAGCTCGTTATTGGTCAATTTGGAAGGAAGGTGAATGTATATTCATGATATACTGCCGTGATTGGTTTATTTCTCCTAAATTCTTAAATAAGATTGTTTTAAAATGTACGAGGGAGATAATCAATAAAATTGCTTTTCAAGGACTCGTTAATTTGGAAGCAAGGACGTGACATGATTTTTATAATCTTTTGAAGTTTGTTTAAAATTTATATTTGGAAAGTTGTTCCTCACATAGTAATATTTAATTAAGCACATCTAATGGATTTTCAGTGCGAAATCGGGATTCCCGGTGATTTATTTTAAAAGCAGATACTATTGCTTTCAACACAGAACGAACTTTTAAAGAAATTTAAATCTAAATCGAGTTTATTGTACACACACAAATTTTAAAAACGATTCTTAAAATTTATGAACCAATTCACAGAGGGTACAATCTATAAATCGAATTTATATTTTAATAGGAAAAAAAGAGAGACGATTTCGATGTAAATGCGGTATAAATTAATCCGAGGAAAATGTATCTTTGAATTGTATTATATTTATAGTTGACGGGTATGAAATATGAGAAATGATTGAATTTATTGGTTTCCAGGGTATCGCCTCTTTCATATCATATACGGCTGATGCTGGGATATGTATTGCAACTTCAGAAAAAATATTAAGGAATTCCCGAACTGAAGACTTTGATAGGATTATTGAAAAACTAATGCAGAAACCCCAGGCGAGAGCTGTCGTCATGTTCGTCGATGAAGACAATACCAGGTATAATTTTAATTTAATATTTTTCAATCAATATATTTTCAATAAAAATCCTTTTGGAAATGAGGCTAAATTCGTTGCTTTGTTTAATGAGGTATGATTAACTCATTTGTTCCCTATAAAGAGAACCATTTCCTTTGTAATGTAATACACTTCTCCCTCATGTTATAAAAGTCTTAATGAATTACATTACTCAACCTTCTTTATAGCTGCTAAATTGATCGAACAAAAACTCTCTCTAACACAATTATTTTTAAAACTGAACACAAATCAATTTCCAAATATTTATCCAACTAAACTAAAACAACCGACTCATACCTACGGGCCAAAGAAGTTTGTAATTACAGCCTCTCTTCCGTTCTCCTGTGCTTTGTTTGAATTGAATTTCTAAAGGAATAATAATTAGTATGCAAAATTTTTTCTAAATTCCAATTTATAAATCTCGACAAGATTATGTATGTGGGCCATCCCATGAAAAAGTTGTCCTCTTAGTGAATTCCCTTGTCGAAAATAAAATGAACAAACAAATACAATTAGTACGAAGGATAAGTAAATCGGCACGTAATGTTATCATCTAAATAGATTAGACTCGATTAATAGTTTTTTATATGACATGGCATTCTTTATTGCGAGTATATAGTTTATTCTCCGAGGCGAGGGCCGAGGAGAATAATCATGCGAGTAATAAAAAATCATTTTAGTGCCGAGGTATATATTATATTTTTTCTGAAAGAGCTTAATATTAATTTTAAAGACATTTCATAATCCTGAAATTAGGTTAAATTTGAATTATGCAACCAACAATACATGCAGACTCAAAAATAGATGGCGTATATTTTTCGTTATAAAAATGTTAAATTGTTAATTTAAAACATAAAATTTGTATAGAACATTGAATAAATATTGTGCACTTGTCTCCCCTTCTTCAAACACAAAAATCTGACAAACCACATTTATTTTTTTTAATGTTTTTATATATTGCAGTTATGCACCTAACTATACACAAAAGAGTCCATAAAATCGCATTTGGATCATTTTACGGACCCATTTTCTTATTTTACGGACTTTTTCAGAAAAATAAATTTATTTTATTTTATTGTGCAATATTTAGCATTTAGTACACACCTTCATTGTGAAGAATTCCAATTCCAAAGCGTATTCAATAATTTATTTTTTATTGTAATGCCAGATGTGGCAGGGAGTGTGCTATTCCTTACTTTATTGTTACTGTAAATCGCGTTTAATATTGTTTTACGTTTGTTTTGTATTACAGCAATCCCAAAAGGATTTATTGATTAGTGAAAGTTAATGCTGCAGCTAAATTTAATGGATTAGTTTGGGGGTAGCTTATTTTATGTTAATACGTTTGCTTTGATTTTCCTTCTCCTTTGCTTGGGTTTTGACTTGAAATTTTGGAATAATTTCATATGAGAAAATAACAAATCTTATACTAAGTGCACAGAGTGCATCATAAATTAACAAGTTTTTCTGGAAATCTAATTAATTATGAGTTTATAAATTAGTAATTAGTTGTTGTTGGGGAATGAACTTTGATTATATTAACGGGTTAAGGCGAATTCCAGCTTCGGAAATAAACAATAAATACATGAGAATATTCATTTTTTGGGTTTATATTGCTACACGAAAATATTAGAAATCCTTCATAGTTCCTAAGAATGCTCGTTTCAAAATTGGTGTATGTATTATGTATATTTTATTTAGCAACGACGGCAATTAAATTTTACTTGGTATTAAATCATAATTTCTACGATTTATACATATGCTCACTTACCTGTGTCTTAATACCACGTTACCTTATCAATTGACATTGAACTATATATTAAATTGCAAAGCGAGATAAAACAGCAGGATTGTTCTAAGACTGATGCCGCTTGCCAAAAAGTAAAGCAAATACGAAAGAAATATTAATAGACATCGTATCATCCCAATTATCTTTTCTAACAATCAAAATTGTATTTTTTACGATTCTAAATTAAAATTACTACCAAAATTTTACTATTAATCTCAAACATTTTGTTTAAGAAACCACCTCATATATACGAAACTCTGGAATGCATATTTTCAACTCGGATAATACAAGGTAACTCACGGAACGCGCTGAATCCTTAGTTCCAAATTCACCGTTATTTAATGTTGATCATTTTCAAGGCGGTCCGTTTTTCATTACGTAAATTGTTCAGTTCCCGTCACACAATTTTTTTTTTCGGGATTAAAAAGTTCGATTTGATAGTGCTTCCTATTCGATCCAGCAATGCTTGCACATGTCCAATTGTGACTGGTGCTTCATGCTTTATTATACGCAACTAATATTGCATTTTACGAAATTAAATTATGACGTTTATTCTGGAGGTTTATTATTAATAACATTTTTGAAAGTTCTAAATAATTTTTATTTTAAAACCATAAGCTAGTATTTTGGTTATTTTTAGATGTTGTTTTTCGATCAGTTTTATATTTTACTAAATCATTCAGTCCCAAGAAACTTATTTTATCTATTAGTGTTTTAAAATTTCACCTAATCGAATTTATAGATTTAAACTGTGTGTGTATGTGTGTTGCAAAGCTATTAAATTTTGTCTAACATTTAAAAATCATTTACTTAAAAAGAGATAATAGTGCGGGGTACAGGATATCTTAAGATAGAAAAGGCAGGGAAGCAGGTAATAAAAGTAGTATAATTATGTAAATTTTTTTTATGTAAATTATAATGATTTCCGTCTATATGAATGCTTTTAAGACTTATCAGAAAATATCCTTCAAAATTACTAACAGATATTTTCATTTCTTTGTGTGTTTTACGGTATTAATAGGTTTTATTGTACTAATTTTTTATATCATATTTTGGCCGATCTGCCTGTTAAGAATCAATAAATTTAAAAGATATTTCACTTATTTATTTAAAGAAATGATGAAAAAATTCCATGAAAAATATATTTCTCTGCGTTAGTTTCTTGATCTTACTTATAACTTAATGAATATTTGAACCAAAAACTTCTTTCCATTTAATTCATAAAAAAGGATATAAAAACTCTGAAAATATCTGATCGGTTGGAATTTATTAGAAGCATGTATCCCAAATTATTGATTTGTTAAGGGTTTACTACAAAAAAGAAAACATAAATAAATACACTTTTGATAAAAGGTTGGTTCTTTGTATTCTCGACAAGATATGTCAGTGATATTAATATCTCCTATTCATTTCCTGCTGATTTATTTATAATAATTTATGGAACTGTTTAAGGTATTATAAGTATAACAAATTTGCTTTAAATTTTAAGAACGAGTAAACATACCCTTCGCATGAATTATCCTTAGCTATCCAAATCCCTACAAAGAATTCAAACAAAATTTATTTGACTGATATTTACCTTAAAGACAGAACAAATTCTAATAAATTGTTGCACATTTTGAGTTATATTCAGCAATTTTTTTACATTTCTACAGATACTGTTTTGGAAATAAGTTTTTTTTTGTATTTTGTAAATATATTATAAATATTACTTATTCGTATTCAACAATAAAATAACATAACATGTTGTGAAATTTTTATTTTATAGAATTTTAATGATATTTGATTTATTTTGATAATCATTTTTAAATAAATATATTTTCTTCTGTTTATTTAACATTTATTATTAGGTTTTCAGTATATTATTTAAAATATAACAAACAAATTTTATATCCAAAATATGAATTTAATTATTTTCTGATTATATTGATTTTAATAATATTTAAATTTTTATAAACATTTTAGAAGGCATGTTTAATGAATTTAACAAATTATTAACACTAATCTGTGTGCATTGAATTTCGAAATATAAAATATTAATAATATGAATCTAATTAATTAATTAAAACTTTGGTGGAAAATTTATAAAATATATGTTGAACAATGCAAATGTTATGTGTTAATTGGATTGCACTGGCTGTTACATAATAAAATTTGATTTTATCACATGAAAAACAAAATTTTAAATTTATTTAATTACATTATTGTGGAAGTAAATAAATCTGTATTTTATGTAAAAATGTTACTCATACATGCGTTGTACATTATAATCTATAGAATATAAAAATAAAACTGTACTATTATCATTCTCTATATATTCTCCCTCTCTTCGTCATTCAATTGAATATTAAAAAAATCTAGATCAGTAATATTATTGTTTCTCTTTTGAAATAAAGCTTTTAAATATATATTTTTTTATTATTTAAAATGTAAATAAAAGGATGAATTGCATTAATTGAATAGAAGAAAATATCAGTTCAAAATGTAAATCTGGAACATTCCATTAATTTAAAAAAAATCCTCTTTGTGAATACATTTATAAAATATAAAAATGTAAATAATAGCGTTATAAAATTTTATGATTATACTGTTGAAATTAAAAAGAAAAATTTAATTTGATATTCCCGAATTAAATCATTGTCATTTCGAGATAAAGGCGATAATAAAAAAAAATTCTTGAAAAAGCGTTACTTTTGTGTTCTAGGAAACTTCTGCAAGCGACGATACGTGCAAATCGAACGTCTCACTTTTTATGGATTGGTAGCGATTCCTGGGGAGCGAAAGTTCATCCTGTACGGGATCAAGAATGGGCCGCTGAAGGTGCCATAACAATCCTTCCTCATCGAAATGCCATCAAAGGTATGTCGAGAAAATATACATCAATCTCAATTTATTAGTTAATTATAGAAAAACATTTGTTAATTAAATAAATTCTTTACAAAGCTTAAACTCAATTACAAATTAATTGAATTCCATGTACACAAAGCGTTTACCAATTATAAATAACAATACCCAGGATATCATGGATAATTAATAAAATCATCATGATTTCTACTAAAAGATTCAATTCTTCATTGAATTTATTGAATAATAAACAAGCAAACACTTTTATTAATTTGATGTTCAAAATTTATTATTTATAAAATGGGAACCAATCGTTGAAAAATATTACTACAGCTATTTTCACCAAACAAAAAGTACCAATATTATATTGGAAATTTGTACCTTTATGTGATATCAAATGAAATTCGAAATGTTGGTATTTCTATAGTTTTAAGCCAAGATTAAAAAAGCTAGTTGACTTGAAAATGTCATTCAATTAAAAATTGCACATTTTCATCAAAATATCAAATAACTAAAGAGAAGTTTTGTTTTATTGTTTCAACTTAAATAAATTATTTTGATTACCTTAACATTTATTTTGGAAAGAAATGAAATTTAATTATCGAATTCATTCAATATAAAATGTAAGTCTTTTTACTTTAGGTCCGTTTGTATGTATTCGATAAACGAGTAAATACTTACGAACGAATATTTTTATACATTCCATCCACAAATGTGATAATTAAATTCAATATTTGCAATAAGAATTATATAAAGCTGTCCCGTTACGTATATTGATTTACCAATTCTGGATGAAACAATTCGTGTTCGTTCCCTAATATGGAATATTCGTTAATGAACACGATCATTTTATCCTTTCATGCTCTAAACCTATATGAAGGGTATATATACACATTATTTTTACAAAGCTTTAAAAATTCTTTTTGCATTCATTTAATTTTATATAGGAAATTAAAATTGATATACATATTGTTAATTAAATTAATCATAAATAATAATAAAACCTATGCATCTATAGCCTATTTCCTTTTAAAATGTCATGGTTATTTTAAAGTGAAGTGTTGATTTTAAATATGAAAATCCTAACATAAGTTTCAACAATATTTTTCGAATACCTTCCATATTTTCCATTTCATTTGAACTTGCGGATGGAACGCAATTCCTGTACAGAATTCCCATAAATAACATGGTGATGAATTTAGGGTACGTATTTTGCTATAAATTCTATTTCAGTGCATGCGGCCAACATGTTGACTATTAAAATCACGTTTAAGGTTTGGACCATATTGATAAATAGGCATGCAATTCTAGACTCTAGGGACCGAAAACTTGTTAGTTATTATCGTGTTTGCAATTCAAACATTTTCCTCCTTTAATCTAGAGAAGTCTTTCAAGAAATTTTCAATTAAGGTGATTTATTGATTAAGTATTAATCGAGTGAAAATTAGTGTAAGGTTAGTTGGTTTGGAAATCTTTTAATCGATCGGCTATAAAATAAATTAATCCGTGCCACACTGAATATTAATTACATTCCCATCAAGATCGACTAGATAACCATTATTCGATTTCAAATATCGTACAGATATTCAAATCATTAAAATTACAATATAATAAAAAAACGTCCCATGTTATTATTCCAATCAAATATTTCAAGTTATTTTACTTGGGACGAGCAATTATGAAATTAATTAAAATGTGAATTGGGGGATTGAAAATTTGCTTATTCTAATTGATTTCAGTGTTATTGATTGAATATTTCAAAATTATTCATGTAAAACTTTTCTTGATCTTGGAATCCTATTAATTTTGGAATTAAACTCATATTGAAATGGATAGTTACAAAGTTATATCTTAAGCTCGTCCCGTTTGTTTCACTTCTATTATTCTCGTATTTCTTTCTTCAGAATGAATTTTTAATAACTTATCTTAATTAACTTATGTGACATACAGATTCTAATTATAAAACGGAACCAATTATTGTGTATTTAAAAAAAATATTTTAAGAGAAAACATAATAGTAAACAAACAAAAATTAAAAATAAACCTTTTTTCATAAGATATCAAAGATGTTAGTGAATATCAAAAAGTTTCAATGCAAAGTTTTCAATAATTACACAAAGATATCACAAAACTTTTTTATGGATAAACTTACAGCTGCATCATCTGATCTAGGTTTAATAATTAGATTGAAGATATTACTTTAAACTTCAAGGCTATAATAATTTTATTAAAAGCTGGGGAAAAAATTTTCATAGTTAATTATTATGTAACATCATTGTTGAAATTCAAAGGCCATTAAAATATATTATATTGTTTCTTGTATATTCTCTTGTTGCAAACAACGTTGCCAGATTATTATGTTAAAAGACATGATATATTATATTTTATACCAAGGTTTCGCTTTTATTCAATAAAAAATAAAATTACTACCAATATTTTAATTTTTACTCTTAATACTCGTAATAGCACATTGTATTTATAATTTCAATGAAATGACTTACTATAATCTTCCTCTAAAAATAATTTTAGAATGTGGTCGTATTAATTTATGATCCTTGGGAACATATTAGAAAATCCGTCTTGCTATTTCAGAAGAATTAATATTGCGTAAAGAAGAAATAAAAAGGAAGGCTGAGAGTGTCGTTAAAAACTGTCAATTCTTTTATGCAGAAATGAAAAGGGAAAGTTAATATATAAAAGTTATGGGCAAGAGTAATAAAAAATACAATAGGTTTTATTTTAGGAACTGAAAGTTGGTAGAATGTGCCAATTATTACTTCCATTTTCTCACAAAGATTAAACAGAGGGATGGTAGGGGGATTAAAAGCTAACATTTTTCACCTTGCTTTACTTTATACCTTTCCCTAAAATATATTGAAAAGTTTTCCTTGCTTCTAAGTGTATACTTTCATTGGGAGTATGTAGTATTTCACGGCACGATTGCAAGAAAAGGAGGAACTTTCCTCGTTCAATTTATTTAAACATATCAAAATCAATGTTTATTTCAATCGCATCCAATCTTTCAACAACTTTCTAACGCTCTTTTTTCCGGACAATTGAATGGTCGATGCTGAAATGTGTATTTCACTCCTCAAGAAAAAAAAAACAAAGAGTTTATACTGTGATCGATCATCATTATTTTGAGATCACTCCTATTATATGATATAAAGATATTTCTTTGAAATAGAAAGCAATCTTGCTTGTTTTGAATAGCGAGTACAATTTTAACAACACTGTTGTAAAAAAAGTTCTTTTATAGTTACCCCTAAAAAAGGAAAGGTTATTTGTTTCTTCACAATTTATACCTAGTGAATGGAAGTTTTCTTTAGAACCAATAAAACCTAATGAATCGTAATGGTTTTCTCTAAATAAACCAATTCGATTCTATTAATTTGATATTTAGGAAAATATTATTAGAAAGCTAGAGAATCGACAATTTGTAAACATCAATATACTACTGTGGGTTATGGTTTCTCGTTATACTGAATGTCTGGGGATAATGTAAAAACATAACGAACTGACATCACATTCGTTGGGTAAAAATATTGGAATGGAACATATTAAGTTTCGTCACGATTGTACTTTTTCTCTGCCTCTCTTTTTGTCGCAGGGTTAAAATTCAGAGTTAGTCCATATCTATGCGGGGTATCTCCATTCTCGATTCCTTTATTGAGTCTTGGCGTAAACGAATTCTATTGTAAAGATTTCGAAACAATTTTAACTACTGCACTTTTTCTCTTTGTCGTTCATCATAATGCATTTACTTCCATGAACTAGCTAAATCGACATTTCCTATTTCGACGATTAAAAAGAGATATTTCAGCATAATTGCACCCTCCTCGCGTCGAATTGGCTTACTTTATAGAGATCTTAATTAAAAATTAGGATGTTCCGGGATTTATATTAATTCATCTAACACGCAACCCCCCTATTATCATCTCTCTTACTGAGAATACTTAAAATATTGTATTAATAAATATTTAGAAAAATAAATCTTCAAGGATTTTTGTTACTCCATCCCGAATTAATGGACTTGGCAATATCATGGTATGCAAAGTAATTAACTTTGATCACTAAACATATCTTTCAATATTAACTAATAATAAAAAAATAAAAATTGTATAATTTACTACTTATATTTCTTGTCTAATCAATCTTCTGTATAAAGTTAATAAAAAAAGCAATTTCAGGTAGGCTAAATATACAGCAATAGATCTAAAAATGAAACTGATCCTGTCAAAAGAGGTTTAAACATTAATATATCATTTTAAAAAACAAAACTCATGCCCCTTCATGAAGTTGCATATTTGAGTCCAATTATCCTATCATACAAATTAAATTATGAAAAATAATGTTTACGCTCCTGAAAGCCGAGCATTTATTTTCTAGATTTTTATATAACTTATCTTGCTTAGGATATAAATAACACAGAGAAAATGAAACGAAATGTATCTGTCAACAAATGTTCGTGAATTTCATTTGTTAAAAAAGTGGATATGTACGTACGTTTATCATTGCATAAAAAATAGCTGACGAAGCGATGTATTATAACGATAACTGAAGATTATCAGACAATTATGATTTACATAGGGAAATATAAATTTTGGCGAGTGTACGGATGGAGAATATCTGGGGCTGATAATTGGCTGGTGCACATTACTTTCTGAGCTTGTTTATACGTTCATTTCAGTTTTAGGGTTGTAAAATATAAACTTATCTCGACAAGATAATTTTGTTGGTGCAACATTCTGCATACACGATTTGCTTCTGATTTAGAATCATAAGAATGATTACTGTATAATAAATGCACTGCAGACGAATATACGCATATATGCTTTTAGTTTCTGTCACATCGTTTGAATATTGCATGGCTTCCTGTTTTCCAGCAAATCTTCAATATTTTCTTTAGTACTATTCGAAATATCATCTCTACTACAATAATTTGATGTTCTAACAAGGAATCTAAAATTATAATGATTATTATATATAATTCATGAAACCAGATGCAAAAATTTAAATTACCTGTCCATTGTACAATATTGTTCTAATTTAATTACCTCAAAAGTTTAATTCCACTTGTCAATTTATCACACACTAACACTTGACGCGGGTTTTTATTCATTGGTTGCCACCATATTAAATTTTGTTTATACTCGTATAACACATACACTTATATAAATAACATAAGTTACAAATTTACTACAATATAGATTAAAAATTTATGAATATTATATACAATAAGTTATAATAATTTTTGCACTAGAGCTATCATTTGCGACTTTTTTCTATTCAAAAATCTAAAGAAAAATCGGACATTAAAATGTTTTTCTGAAATAAGAGCCATTGTTTTGTCGTTTTTGGGAGGAATTGCACTAGTTCTATCATGTATAGCTACATGGAGAACTTAAAAGACACCCTTGCTTATATAAGAGCTGGTACTGTTTTATTATAAATACGATTTAGAATAATCCAGGATTATATGCACTGCACATAAACAATACGGTATGAGATTGCTACCTACTATTTGTTTATTCTGACGAAATAATTCTACTGGTCCTGGAAATAACTAGGTCGATAGTAGTAGCATTCTAGTCCATCCTTGTTCATCAATATGTCCTGCATATCATTTACGATCTACAGAAGAGACTGAACATAACAAATACGTTAATTTGACATGGAAATAAAATTACTTTATTTTTACCAATACTCTTTTTTAATTCAATACAAGGGAATTGAATCAGTTTAAATAAAACAAAATAATTGTATAATATAAAATTGCGTATATTCGCAAAGATTTCAAATTAAACTATAGTAACACCTATTATGTGAAACGACACAGTTGAGCACAAATACAATAATTGCTCGATAAATTAGGATGCTGTTGATAGTTTAATAATCCTGAATTGTTTGCTGGTAACGGAATTGAATTGGTTTGTTAGAACAACGATCATAAAGAATAGGCTACAACGGTTCAAATTGCTCTAATAAACTAGAATTATTGAAAATTAATTCTCCCACCAGAATTTTAATTAGCTTTTTTTGTTTCCTAATTATTTCATTTGATCAAGATTTTACATTGTGAATAAAACGGGGGTCTTTATGCAGGGAGATTTTAATGGATAGCGAATGGATTAATTGTTTTTTATGATAACGCCTGCCTACATTTTAGTACAATGAACACAATCAAGCCCTGAATATTTCATACAATACAATTTATCTCGTTGAAATTTTCTTCTCGGCTACCCACAAAAAAGTGATTCGTTCAAAATGCTCTATAAAAGAAACCCAAACTCATACATTTTGAAATACTAATAAAATTTATATTTTTTCAACAGTTTTACAATACCTTTTTGCATTTTTATTTATTCATTAATTGCATAGTGAAAAAATAAAGAATTCCAGACCACTTATGTTTTGGTTAAATCTATTCAGTTTTCATAAATTTTTTTAAGAGCGGGTGGAAATAACAAGCTAGTCTACAACTACAATTTTATTGCATACCAAAAAAATTCACTACAAAATCGTATTTTCAGATTTTTTTATTTATAAAAGAGAATTTCCACATGCATAAATCAGTACATTTTTTACTTCTTCACAGATCCTGGGTGGAACTAAGTAGTTTTTCTTTGTAATAATTATTTTCCTAATTTTTATATTAAGATTCATGAAATTATCTTTGGCGCATAATTTTCACCAAACTAGAAGTTCGATATATAGAATTTGTATTAGTAAAATGCCAATTTTCTTTAAAGTCAATTATTATGAAGTATAAATTTTTCTTTAATTGAAAAAATATTATTTATATAGACATATCTGATAAAACTTCTTTTGCTAAATGTGTTTTTGTACCTAATTCAAAAGAAGAGATATGTGAACGTACGCTAAGGAAAATAATAACAATTTTTCGCTCTTACAAAAGAGTTGCTTTTAAAGGTGATGATAATCTTACACCTGAATTACTTCCCTCACTAATTCGCACTTCTTGAAAAAATCCATAAGAATCCCAAATGTATTACCAGAAATAACTCTGGAAATTTCGCATCAAGGATCATATCTTTCCAATAGTCCTTTTTAAAGAAGTAACGTATTAGCATCCCATTAAATATGAAAGACGATTCCCCGAATAGATGTACATCTTACATAAAAGAGTCAAAGTTTGTAGGATAATAGCATTAAGAAGACAAATTTAAAAATCTTTTATCTTAAAATTTTGTTAGTATCAAGTAATCATTAAAAATGGGATACATACTATAAGACTAATCGAATAAAAAATAATGGAGCTAGATCATTTGGGGTTATTTATAAAACACCATCATTTTAAATCATAAACAATAAGTTAGAGAGTATATTTGATCATGTTTCTAAAAATGTATAACGTTTAATTAAACAGTTTCTATATTATATGTACGATTTCAACTTGTTCGATTCTAAGGCTTCTTTGAAGCAACTAGTGGTTTCTGAATCTATATAAATGGAAACTAAATGTATAGAATTTCTGAACAGAATTAAGATGTATTCATTTTGTAATTTTACTTATCCAGATTTGATTAGGTGAAGACATTGAAATTTTGTTATATTAATTAAAAAGTATAGAATTTTCACTATTTCTTGCTATTTTTAAAATTTAAATTGCTCTATTAAGGATTTATAGAGAAAATGCATCAAATAAAACCCCGAGAGTATAAAGAGTGAATTTAATCGATCGTATTAATTTAATGGGGTAAAATATTGTCGTAGTTAGTTGGATCAAAATGTCACCTGATTGTTCTAAGTGGCTCACACTCAATTCTAATGATGGATTGTGTGATTTTTTATGGAAAATATTTTTAGATCATAAAAAATATTTTGTTCGTTTATCGGCATGAAATTAATTTTAGTTGAGAAAGAGGGTATTTTCATTTTAAACGGGTGCTATCATTTAATTTTTATCTTTGATGATTAATTTGACAGTTCAATGAAATGGATTATTGGAAGAAAAAATTGCTTCCACTAATATATTAATAAATTATTGAGAAGTATCGAAGCATGATATTAGCTTTAGTCGAATTAAAAACTTCAATATTGCCTATAACATTATAATTTACAACATGACTTTTTTGCATTTTTAGTTATAATATTTACATTTTTATTATTCCTCTTTCCTGATTGCGTTTTATCATCATTCAAACTTAAAGCTATTACGAGTACATTATATCTGTTTTAAGACTTTAAAATATACAGCAGTTAAAAAAAAATATTGTAATGCTTCGCAAGCAAGAAATATATTGTAAAAATGCTTGTAAAAATATAGAGAAACGTAGATCCTGAATTATATTTTCGTTGTATATAGTGTGTTTTGCCATAATGTACTAATATATGTAAATAATATTTCAAAGCGATCATATAGTAAACATAAAACCATATTAAATATTTTAGCTTGTTGTTTTAACGCATAAAACTGAATTTCAAACATGTAACAATTAAACCGCCTTAGGAATTAGTTACATTCTTCATACATACAATCAGTAGATAATCGAAAACAATTCAAAACTTTAATAATATCAAAACTATTTAGATTTAATATTCCTCAAAATTTGATGTTGTTGTTACCTTCTCATATACATGAAACTATATGATTTATTCAGATTTTATTTCCTGTAAACAACAAAAAGTCCCAGTGAGCAAATTATTTCTACTTCAATTGTTTTTCTGATAAAAGTAATATCTTTAATGTATCTTTCAATATTTCCTTGATAAAACTTATTAAAGTTTTCTTCTTGATCTTCCATTTTTCAAAATTTCCTTACCTTTAATTTAATCTGAATTCATAATGTAAAGTGATAGTGCCGCCTACTTATTTCATTATATTTCTGTATTAATCTTGCTATTTTCTAAATTGCATTACACGGCTTGGTTAGTAACTTTAACAAAGGTATTATGCACAAAATCTCCCATACTATATTACAAAGTAATCTATAGAATTTTACTTTGATGTAGGATTACCTTGCAATAGCAATTGACAATTATAACTGTAAACTAATCCCAAAAGGGAAACATCATTGTAAAATCAATACAAATAAATTAAATGGTATACAACAGATTTTATGTTATTAACAGTATTTGTGTTTTGTTTGTTGAGATTATATTATGAAAACGCAATATTTATCATTTTTAAGAGATTAAAATTATTTATGATTAATAATAGCTGATCTTGAAATTTTCATTATCACCAAATCGATAAAACTAGGTTTAAACTAAAAAACAAGTTCTCCATTCTTTAAACTTTTGTTACTATAAAATTATTTGATATTGACTTTTCAACATTTTTCATTTAGTATCCGGAAAGTTGCGCGGATTATTTTAAATCAAACAGGCGTATGGCTTTTTTATGTCATTCTTTGGAATTTCAGCTTTTTGTATGCTGATAACAACAAACCACTAAATCTTACACATAATTCAATCTTAAAATGAAGCTCTTTCTATTTCATTTTCGCACATCACGTTGTTCTATTTATTTTATTGTTACTTTTGTGTAATATACTTGTTCGCCCTTCTACTTCTAATGTGACGCATTGTAGTGGCGCAAGAACCGTGGTTATCTCACCACAACTCTGGTCTCTTTTAACGGATATTTTCACGTAACCATTGTAAAGCGCCTTTATAGTATAAACTGTTCACTGTTTTACCTTGAGGTAAAATTTAAAATGCACAATTCCATTTAATTCGAAAAAAGTGAACATTACTTTGACATTGGATGTACTTTCTTGGGGTTGAAGATCCTTTGCCAATTCTTTGCGATGATTGAACTTTTGGTTTTGGTTGTAAACCTAGCTTTCGTCTTCAGTTATGATTCCTTATATGAACGTTTCATGGTCATTTGCTTGTTTAAGCCGCCAAACGTCCATTTAATTTCTTTCTGTTCTTCGCTCATAAAATTACGAAAAAATTTAACTACAACTCGATGCATTTTAAATTTTTCAGTCAAAATGTTACAAAACATGACCCGATTCGATGTCTTCATTAGAATTTCATTTTATCGTAGCAAAACGATTTGAAATGAAAAAACTTATGAAACGTAAAAATAAAATAAGTAAAAAAAATTTTCTCAATTTGTTTTTTTGACATTTTAATATTTCGATATTACGACTAACATTATTATTTTTTTAGTTGCATTATCCTTAAAAATTCAGACACAAAAACAAAATTTGAATTCACGACCTTTCTCTAACTGGGGGTTCAATATTAAAAAAAAAAAAACAGATCCTGTATTGAGTGTGCAAGATATAGCGAAAAATAGAAAGCTGCATTCAACAAATGGAGATTGGTCATGGGTGTGACCAAATGATATTTTTAATGGCGTCTTTTCTCTAAATATAATATGGTATATAATTTTAAAAAGATGAATTTTATTTTGCTTTCATCTTAATAGTTTTTGGTACTATAACATCATGTTCAATAAAGCTACAATTTAATTTATAGTATAACAAATAAACCGCAAACAATTCCATTTAATAACTAATTCAACTTTTATTTTGTTTCCGCAAGGGTCACGTTGATTATATCTATCAACAAAATGTGATTGCAATGAATTTTCTTTTTAAACACACGATATATTATCTGTAAAAGCTAATGTGTTTTTAGCTGATTTAAAATATTTTCTACAAGTTCAATAATATTCATTAGAATAGCAAAAAAGAGAAACGAATATTACTTACTAATTCTTGTTGCACACGCACCACTGATTTCGCTGTATTCTGATTTACAAATAAGAAACGAAAGATTACTTTATCAGAAAATGATTAACTTATTTACAACAAAGCTCCCCACTTTAAAGACCAGTTACTAAGCGTTGAATATGATTTCATAAATTACTTGATATTATTGTTATGTTTATATAAAGATTTAATTACAAAAAGGAAAATTGCATGTCAAGTGAAATTAGTTTTAAGTTTATTATTTTTTTATACCTTATGCAGATTCCATTTACATAAAATTTGCGTTGGTTTAATGAAATTTCTTTAAAAAAAAATACAAAATAACCCGGATAGCTTTTACTGAAACAACCTCTGCCATAATTTACCCAATTAAAATCTTCAGAAATAAGCAATTCTAATCTTACAAGCTTTATAAAACCTCAGCAACAAAGATTTCTAGTTCATTTATATGAAATAACATAAAAAAACTTCAAATCTTCGAACTTATTCAGAATGAATAAAAATTTATTAAGTTTGTTTGGTGCAAATAATTAAATTTTAAAAGCGCGCTTGAA
The DNA here is from genome assembly GCA_027574865.2 of Coproporus ventriculus. NCBI lineage: Eukaryota > Metazoa > Arthropoda > Insecta > Coleoptera > Staphylinidae > Coproporus > Coproporus ventriculus. The sequence continues at coordinate 104,239 of JAODAH020026127.1, forward strand.
ATAAACAAAAAGTAGTATCGATAATTAAGTTTAAGTAAGTTCTTAAAAATATCATCTTATTTGTACTTAAGGAGTTAGTTACGAGTTTACATCTTCTACTTTCGAATAAGATATAGCATTCTCAAGAACTAGTAAGTTTTACTATTTATAAGATTTGGGGATCGAAAGTACAATTTATAGCGAAGGAAATTGTATAAAAACGCGGCTTGCCGACAAACAAGAGATTTTCCGTTTGAAAGTTGACTTCTATCGTTTCACATTTTAAATATAAATTGAATTCAAATACTTTTTATTTTATAGCTTTAAAATAATTGAATTAACTGAATTCTCGCAGAGCACTCGATGAAACATTTTGAATAAAATAATACAAAATAATACATGGCGGTTGAGTGTCATTAAAATTTATTTAACAATAACCTGAAGACCTTTCTGGACTTGCGTCCTTCTTCAAAAGCTTTCTAAAAATATTGACAAAAAATTTTTTTAATGAAAATGAACCGCGTGTGTTATTTATGAATTATTTAAAATAATTTAATTTTTTTAAGAGTTTAAAATTACAAAATTTAAAAATACATGCGGGTACCTTGTTCCGTTTGCTTTTTCAAAAATCAAAATATTGCTAGGGCAAAACTGAATTTTCCGTATGCTTTGCCTGAAAATCATTTAAAATATAAATCCTCACTGGCTCCATTATAAAAATTGTTGTAAAATAATAATAAAAGTACATAAAAGCTAAATCAACTCCCATTTCCTAAAACTTTAACAACTGCATTGAAGAATTGTGAAACATTTCATTCGAGTTAAAATATTTTATATTTGTGTTCACTCTCGTTAATTAACTTTTAAATGGCCTTCACACCCGAAATAATATTTTCTCTCGTACATTTTTTGTTGTTTCGTTCATAAAAAAAAAGTTTATGTAATATGCCATGTCGTCCATCATGATTCCTCACGCGCTATTCATTTTGTATATATGTATCACTCATTCATTTTCATTCCTTTCCTGTACGAATTTTACATCGAATAACTTTTATATAACAAGATCGTGTTTTGTTAGTTTAAATTTTTGCTTTACTTACATTACATTTTCATAAGTATCTGAGGCAATAAGCAAATACTTTAGATCGATTGAGAAACCAAGCATAAGAATGTAAAAATGGAACATGATGATATAAAATAGGAAAAAATACTGAATATATTCACGAATGCTTTTATCTTTGTTCGGCACAAAATTTCCTAAGGAATATTTATTATGAAAATATCGTCCAGTATAAGTTTTTACTAAACCATTCCTCACATACAATTTTATTTATGTTTATATATTTATTACAATACCTTAGAGAAATAGCAAGCATGCAGAAAATTTAATATCTCTACAACAGTTAAAATTGCATAAATCTGTTACTTCGAGCTTAAATTATTCGAAATTATGCAAGAATATCACGTATTGATTATTTCAAGTAATCTTTGATGTTTCTTGCTTTGAAGGAATTCAAATAAATGAGTCCAGGTGCAAGAATCTAATTACAATACAAAAATTAAAAAAAAGATATCTGAAGAGTAACTGTAGGCATTGAAAATGGAAATTTCAGGGTTGAAAATTTTAAAGAAATAAAGGAATAGTAGTTTTTCCTTTGATTTATGATTATCGTTAACGGCGCATATTAATTAACAATTTTTAAATAGTAATGTATGTTGATATGCATGACGCAACATATGAGTAATTGAAATAAATCAGAAACACACAGATTCAGAAGTGATCGGTTATACAAATCAAATTTAAACCGATATTTTTCTTTTGTGATGAGTCAGTTATCAGCTGACATCTAAAAGTTCTCTAGAAACATGAAAAGTTTCATAGTAAATTTGTATTCTTCTGTAATAAAAAAAGTCAAAATTTTTATTTTGTTGCCAAGTACATTGAAAGTTAATCTAGATTGTACAAATTTAAATCACCTTTAACTTCATTTTTTATTTCTAATATCGATTTATAGTTAAAAAGAAAAATTGGCAACATTGAAAATCCAGCATTTGGTTCGAAGGAACGATAAAAACACCAAATAAAACTAGTTTCATTTATTGTTCGTGATTTAACGGAAATTGATTAATGGTGTAGCAATTTATTGAAGTAAAACTAACTTATTGTCTTATTTTCTCTTATTTTGTAAAAATAGGAAAGAAAAAATATTAATGTAAAACATTGCTTTGACTCATATTTTTTTTAAGATTTAATATAATTTATTAAATTGTTAATAAAGCAAGTGATATATTGCAAAACGAAAAAAAGTCTACAAAAAGAACTAGGGCGATGAAACAAACTCCTTTAGGCTTTTGTGAGTCCTATTTATGCATGTTGGTTAGCAGTTACTATGTCGGCTACATAAAAAGACGGCGATTTTAATCAAAAAAGAAAAGTGCTGATATCACGTTAAGTTTTAGAAACATACTCTAAGCATATTAGTTCAGTAACTACAACACTTATATTTTTAAATGCGGCTTTAACAGATTAAATTATTAAAAACTTCCTTTTTATTTGATCCAATCTAATTTTACAACACGATTTAATTAGATATTAGAAACCTCCCCTTTAATTTTCGTTCTTGCTTCTTAGGAATTTCACATTGAGTTTCAACCCTACAAACCTCTTAAACTTTTAACTACACTGAACTAAAATACATAAACTTTTTAGAAGGGATAAAGTTAAACAATTTTTACGTAAAAATAAACTCAAACACTTTCATTAATTTATATTTCGATATTGACCAGCCTATAAAATGCTTTTCGGTTTTTATAAAATTATTAGGAAAATTAAATACATTTCCTTTTATAAAAAATTTAAAGTATGGGGTGTAATATATTTAAAAGAAAATATGTAAATGACGCAAGCTGGTTGAAATTTTCTAAGCAATTTCCTCATCAACCCTTTACAATGATCCTTAAAAATCTATTAAGTATCCCTCTAGTTCTCAAACGATCGCTTTACTCAAACCCTAAAAGGCAAATATTCTTGAAATTAATTACACACTAGAACACACATTGACCTCCAATTCACCAACATTCACTTCATCAAATTGTCACCTCATAACTTTATTACTCTAACCACACACCTAAATTAGTAAACATTATACATTCACGAGAACTTGAATTATTAATTAACAGCGGTTTAAACCCTTAATTAAATCATTGTTATTGTGAATATACCTAAAAAGAAAAGAATTATTGTCATTGATTCTGGTGAAACATTTTAATTATTTCCAAAGTTTGGCTTATCTAAAATTTAATTATTTACAAAAATTGCAAAATAACGCAAAATACATAATATGTTATAAAAGGTCTTACTTAGCGACAAGTAACTCTCCACCACGATTTTTCTATTCAGTTGTCGCTTGAAGAATCGTGGAAACAGCCACAAGTGCAAATTACATAATTTTTTTTAGTTATAGTGTACAACAAATTGAATCAGAGAACGAGACAAAATGTGTTTTAAAATGTCAGAAACGGTTTCACAGTCAATTAGGTTTATTGGGGTAAATTGGTCCCAATTATGTAATTTATTAACGTGGTTAGAATTAAAATCCAATAGGATTGTGTAGTAGATAAAATAAATTGAGGATATATCTGGAAATATAGATGGAAGTAAAGATGTTATAAATTTGTGGGGTTTATGATTTTTCTCGTAATATGACGGTAGATCATGCGAGGAAGATGAGATAGGGTAGAAATAGTGTAAGGGGTTATTGGGTTGAAAGAATTGAGAGTTGACATTTATTGGATAATTTTCTTTTTCCAGAATTTGACGAGTATTACATGTCATTACGACCGAAAATGGATAAGGAGATGTGTAATTCGAGTTATGGAATTAATATACAACATCCAACTAATCCTAAACTGCGACTCAATTGTCGGAATGTTTGGTTCCGCGAATTTTGGAGTCAACACAATAAATGCACCTTTGATAATACAGGACGAAAATGTACCGGACGAGAAACTATAACTGACTACGAGCAAGAGGGTCTAGTGCCATTTGTCGGTAAGTACAATTTACACTTACTTCTGGTATAAGTGGCGTGAACCCCACACCAACATGGAATGCGCATTTACATACTGAAATCGCGAATAAATTTATATAAAGATCCCCCAGTATGGGTATAGATCACATCCGGGAAATTTGCTTCTCATCGCATATCCCAACAAATCTCCAACAAAATACTCTGATTCTCTTTTTTCTTTTTCAATCTACACTGCGAAAAATCCATCTAATTTTATATACTTCTCCCAAGGTTTGATTACACATCATTCATTAAAAAAATTGCAAAATATTTCGTTTAAATACCAAGTTATTTAAAATAAAATTATTTCTGATTTACTCTGTTATGTGTACCGATACATCTCCTCGAACATTTTTAAAGTTATTATCTTACTTTGTTTAAAGTGATGGATGGGAAGAAAAATCGGCAAGACAACTAATAAGGATAAAAATAAATATGTGCAAAATGTAAGGAAGTGGGGTCTTTCTTTGTTTTATTTTGTAAAATAATTAATTTATCTTCCTAATTTATTTTGTTTTTGACTAACGAATTGCATATATTTCTAGCTATATTTTTTCTAGATAAAAAGTATATTTTACATTTGTTAAAGCAAGCAAATAAAAAGGTTTATAATAATGATATTCCTGGAAATAATATTAAAAAATATACAATACTTCCACCGTGATAAATGCTGAAAATACAATTAAAATTAATATTTTATACATTTTATTTAATTAATATTTCAAAATAAATACAAATATAATTTTATGAAATAAAATAATTTTTTATTCAATTTTTTAATGTATATTAAAATTACAAAATATTTAGTTTTTAATTTAATGAAATATAATTGGTTTCATTTTAATAACGGTACTTCTCATATATGTGATAATTATGAACTAATTATAGCTATTATTCGAAAATTGGCATATTTTATTATTCTGTTTTATTTTATTTTCATTATTTACATAAAACGTTGCTTTTTCAATTAGCAAATCATTATATTTCGAAGAAAATAGTGCGCTCTAAATTTTATGTAATAATATTATGCTAAAATACTAAATTAAAGTATTGACCATAGATAATATTACTTATGTTCTTATATACCGTAAAATCTCGAGTATAATACGCATGTTTGATTTAGTGTAAAAAGTAGTAAAAAAGTGTAGATTGTCATATATTATGCCCAGTAACAACAAAAATCGACACTTGTTCTTCATCACTTCACTTCAGGCTTTTCTAGTGGCGAATAAATTCTAGAATATTTCCGACATTTGATTTATTCAAATGATAAATATATTAGTTTTATAGTTTCAACTTTTGATTGCCTAAAACATAATTTATACCTATTCCATAAATAAGGTGAGTGTTGATGAGTGTCAGAATTTTTAAGAGACTTTCATTTAAAATTAGACGACACTCGTCAACGCTCGTCGTATTTATAGAAGAAGCATTATAATTCGTTAAATTTACTGTCGTTGCTCTTACGTATGCGGTAAAGTAAAATATACAGTATTTAACGAACCTGCATTCGTTCTATTTTTAGCAAAACGTAAAAACCGTTAAAGAAATTTTCCATTTCTTTTACGCAAATAATATTTTAATATTCATAAATCTTATTCCCAAAGGAAAAAAGTCTTTATGAAATTACCTCATTTTTCCTCACTGAAATATTCATTCAAATATAAAATGTTTAATTATTTTCTAATTTTCCCAGCTATTTAAATATTCCTTCTATAAAATTTTTAAAGTAGGTAGGAGGAACTAAAATGATTGTGGAATTTTGAAGCGAAAAAGGAATAAGAATATGATAAGAATTGATGTGTTGGAACGTCATCTTAGGATCCAATTTGGCCGTCTAAGCGCATCATCGCCCATCTTTTTTTAATAGCAGCTATATTGAAAAGTATTAAAAATTAAACCATTTTATTTAAACCTTCGTATTTAATGATTTTAAAAGGAATCTTTAATTATATAATATTAGCATTTCAGAAAAACAGTATTTAGTATTATTGGAAATATTTAGCGTTGGAAATATTGTTATTGAATTTAAAATATAATTTCTTATAAATATTTATTTCCGTTTACATTCTAAATATTTAATTTATATTCAATTTGAATTGTAGATAAATTTTAATTTCCAATAAAAAATATATTATTGCTGTACGTAATTTATTTATTATATTTAGATGAAAAAAGAATTTCTAATTAGTTAATTAACCTGTCTTGTGACTCAGGACTCATAAGTACATAGCACCCTTGCTTTCCAAACACGGGATACTCAACTTTTAAAACTTAGATACTATTGCAAATTGTATTTTTCGAAATCTAAAAATCTCGTTTAATTCGATGTCAAAGCTACTTTTTGCATTTTTTTTAATATATGGAAAATAGTTCTATTTATAATGAAGAGAAACAAATATCTCTATTGATTCTACTAATTGGCTGCTGATACTTTTCACAATGTAATAGCTCTCAATTGCGCAATATCAATACAAAAGCGCATATAAAATTTAATATGAAGCAAATTATATTTTTTTTAATGGAAAATATCCGGGTATAGTTTTCAAGAGTAGCAAATATAAATTAATTCCAATAACATTCAGTTAGTTGGAAATAATGAGGACTTTTATTGGATTAGTTTGCGAGGCTACATCAATTTACTTGGCAGCTAGTTTCAAGACAATTCAACCTTCATAACTTTGACATTAGGTATTTGCAGGTAGATAATATTCACAGCTCCACAGTTTCAAATTAAATAATGGGAACTTATTGAATTCAACTTTACTTTGTTTTAGTTTTCAATTGAATAATTTATAATTCTAATTCGGAGAAGTTTGACATAAAGATTCTTCTATAAAAAGTTTTAGTTGTAGTTTTAGTTTAGAAAAGAGAAATACTGAAATTGCTTGTGTGGTCTCTAGGGCAAGGCTAACCAATCATTGTGGGGTTAAACTTGAATTGCTTCATGGTATTTGTCAGCAGATGTGGCATTTCGCACTAACCGACCTATTTAATTATGCAATATTCATTAAGTTAACAACTAAATGATCATTTTGCAAACCACAGATTCCACATATTACTAAAAGCCGGCTTAATTTTAAGAGGGAATTCGTAACAAAATTGCGATCTGGTGGGAGATTAACGTAGCAATCAGGTTTTTATACGTATCGGTTTCTATAGTTTATACATAAAACGTTCATGACATTTAAGTGAATGAAATATGTTCTAGATCTTCACTTTTTTAATTAAATACATTATAATTATGATTAGATTTTCAAGTTTCGGTTTATGTTAACATTACAGCTTTTTATGAACCTTTTCACCCCAGTTATTAAGATAAACACCACTTTAATCCACTAATGTAAGATTTTTTTGGGATTATTTTATAATTTATAAAAGTGCTACAAATTATGCGCATATTTTTCTGGACCATTTATTTTTGTATTTAAATTTTATTCGTGGACAATTTATAGTCCACTTTAATTTCAGTTTTCATTCTCACAAAGGATTTATGCGAAGAATTTATTAAATCAGAAGCTACATTTATTAAATACATTGGCAAATTTAAGGGAAAGTTAAACCTGCAATTTTTCCCGTGATATTTTAACGATTGCTAAAGAATCTTACAAACAAAATTAGCAAGTTTTATCCGAAAACATGAAATTACATCACAAATTTTACACGAAGAATCATTATGCAAGTTATTAAGTTTAATAATTTGATTGTTTTAGAATAAAAATATATTTTGATGATTTGTGAATATAATTAAGCTCAAATGATTACAATACGAATCGAAATTGTTATTGCATATTCATTAAAGTAAAATGTTATTCTTTTATAAATATTTAATTAATTGATTACCGTTCTGTCATTTCATCATCAAACATGATGATAACTTTAACTATTCGTATGAATTACCAGAAGTAAATTTGCGTAATGACTCAAGAACTTATACTGAAAAGATAGAATCTGATAAACTATAGTACTTAAAAACTTATATCATATCCTCCGGTAATACTTAACGACTGTCTCAATAAAAAGATATCAATCATGATTTAACGTTATTGTATTCTATAATATTGCATAAAGCATCGTTCAAAATCTTTTTATAATTTTCATTTCCATTGTATTATAAATCCCTTTTTGCAATGTTTTCTTTTTTACAGCGCTATCTCGTATTTCATGGTTTCCATTTAAGCCCCTTTCTTTCTTGTACTAGATTTACATGTATAATATTCGACAGATCCTAAAGTTATTGCAGTCGGCTTCCATTCACCTTACGTTTAAATTTAGAAGGCACGAACATTTTATACAGTTCCCAATAACTGTCAATGCTAATGCCATTTTTCCAACGCAAAAATGGTATCAGAATAATTATTATTGAACTCCGGATTTCGCATTCATGACGTTTATACCTCTCAAAAGACAACTTAATTAAAAAAATTGATTACCTCTTTTTGCAAAATATAATTAATAAATTAAACATAAATTAAATTAAAAACGCATTATTGTAAAATAATAAATATGAAGTTTACACTATGAGTCAACAACCTATATACAAAAAATTAAATTCGCTAAATATCTCAATCAACAAAAATCGGATGAAATCGTAACCGACATATACGGTATACGAACTTGGCAACGAAAACTGGCAATGAATCTCGGAAAGTGGAACATGTACAGCATTTCTAAGATGAAGGAAGAGGTTTTTAAAGAAATTTATAGTACAAATATGGATATGGTGGTCTTTATGGATACGAAAAAGGGAAGAGGCGAGAAAGCATTGATAATCAACTTCATTTCTGGAATGGAGTCCAATAAGCTATGAAAAATTAAGGAAAGATGTGAACGATTTAATAGAGCGAATGCTAAACAATCAAGAGCTGATGTTGATGGAAGATATAAATGGCAAAATTAAAGAAAAAAGAAAACAAAATAAAAGTTGCCATCGGAAAAATAATTATATAAATGATTCATCCCAAGAAAAATCTGGTGATTGGAGAAAGTGGAGTCATCAAAAGACCAGAGGCTTTTAAATTCTTGACATACATAATACATGAAATGGGCAGCCCAACAGTGGACATTCAAAATAGAAGAGTGATGGCCAAAAAATTCATTGGAGCATTGAAAATCAACTTATCTTGAAAATTCTGAGAAAAATTAAAATTTTGACACAAAATCCATCAGACTGAATGTGACAGTGACAATTGCTTTGAATAAATTTTATACCAACATCGGATGGTAAAAAGTCAGGTGCCATAATGAGGCTATTATGACAAAGAAGGTAATTAAACATTGTTTGTTTGTTTTTTAATTTTTTGTATACTGACTATTTTATTTTATTAGAAAATCCAACCAATGCAATAATTGAAATAATGTTAGTTCAAATATTGATTTTTATTTTAATGACATTTCAAAATGATAAATGGTGTGTTTTGTTGGCATTTTTTTGCTATGGAAACATATGATCCCCGTTAAGTGGCTGCCCAAATACAATGCGGCGTTAATTTTGTTATAGGTCATGACTTTATGATAACAAAAAGGGATAATGTGGTTAATAACAATGACATCAATGTTATCTTAACTGAGTTGATAATAAATATGTTGGGTTCCTAGTAGTAGACATACACATATTATACAATATAACTTTTAACTTCTGGATGTGCATGAATGCACATGAATCTCATATATCATCCAATTAGTAGAGCTTTTCTGGTAATAAATAATATTGTGTATGAATAGTTTGCTCTCCAAAGAATTTACTTTAGTTAAATTTATATTTCATTACTAAACTAACTCCTTAATTATTTCAAAAAGTATTTTATTGTCCCATTTTTAATTTTAGATTATGAAACTTTCCGAAATTGTTTTAATCAAATTTAGAGAGTGAATAAATTTTGGCACATATCCCCAAACTTCAACCAAAATTACCTTAAAGATTTAATTAACACCTGGAGCTGTACAATAAATCTTTACTCACCTATACGAAAAGGTAATAACCCCCTTTGTTTTAGTAATGAATTGGACAATTTACAACCCACAGGTCTAAAATAATTTTTTCATTATTTTTATCTTAATCAAATGCAATCTACTATATCTTTGCAGCACATTTATTATTTCTATATGATTTAGGAAAATTTGATCCATATTTGAAGCCCCAAGAATTTAGCCTTGCAATCATTTTAATATAAGGTTTCTAATTAAAATTTAACTTTTAACATCTGAAAGTAACTCTTATAATGTAATACTTTATAATGGTAACGAAGCTACGTATTAATTTTCTTAGAAAATACCCCTCTATCATATCGCATAATTATAAGGAAACATTCAAAAACTTTCCTCTTAATTTAAATACAAACTGAAAGGACTCCCTCTGTGAAACGATAAATACTCGAGATATATATATATATATATATATATATATATATATATATATATAGTGTGTTCCAAGAAATGGTTCCCAGGATATAGCGGCTTTAATAATGATACAATACCCAACAAACTTATTTTTAAATTGGATGGAAAATCTCAAAACTTACCGAAAATAATTCTTTTTCTGACGTCATCATATACAAGTTATGACTCATCAACAAATTTTTCAAATCGTATTAAGAATAACTTCATCCAAAATTCAGTAAGGTTGGTAATTACTATTTACAAAGTATATTCAGCGGACTAAACCCTTTTCATCTTAATCTTGATGAACATTTTGGATACATAAATTAATAACTGCATGATGATACATTTGCTATTAGCATAACACAGTAGTTCAATTATTTATAAAATTAACCAATAAGGTTTAATATTGCGGTTTTAATATGCTCGAACCGTTTAATTTAACCAATTAATTGTTGATTCTAATTTAATTCTATTTCACATTTGATACTATAATACACCAATACAATTTAACTGACAATTGAAGCTATAGTAGTATATTCGTACTAAATTCAGCAAAAATGCTTCAGAAAATTAGAAACTTAAAATAATATTAATTAAGAAATTTTGTTCCCTTGAGTCTGTAATAAATTCAAAGTGAAAGTCTAGCAATATTTTGTATGTAACGTATGTGCAATTTCGTGAATGTAGGTTTGTAATTTTATTAGATCACGTCTTAATTCCCAAGCTTTCAAATGTAAAATAAAGTTAATAAAAATGAACGCGCTTAGCTACCGCTGCAATCCTTTCAAAATTTCATTAATTTCAACGCGTCCGTCAATGTCAGCAATGACAATTACAAAAACGGCTGTCTACCCTCATGCACATTTTTAAAACATTATTAATTATCCACTATTTATCTTACGTTTTCAAAAAAAAAAATGAAAGGGTTTTCCTATCAATTGTATGACCTATTTAACTTGACTTCCATTTAATAACATCACACTTGTTTGATATTAGTGCAGTTCTGTTTGTCAAGAGTAGATATTTATTAACGCTAGAAAAGCACAAAGCTAAACAACCGATCGTTGAAATAGTATAGGGGAAAATATTTATTATGTTCCATAAAAATATTGAGAATAGTTGTACCGTAGAAATACAAATCAAAGTATTTTTCTTTATACCGGATCGATACTAGATATTTATCAGAGCTTCGATAAAAGATGTCCAATGCTCTTTGTGATATTGGTTAAGGTTCATCGCCTACATTTTAGATGTTTTTAATAAAATGTAAGTTGTATATTATTTATATAGCTAATACATTATAAAAATTAATGTTTTGTATTTAATAAATAAAAATAATGATTAAATTTGTAGAATTTAAAATTCTATTTACGTATAATTTTTATCCAAATAGATGTACTTAAAATAATGAATTCTCTTCCTTTTTCTCCAGGTTGCGGGACAATATTAAAAGAAAACAAAAAAGAATCGATAAATTAAATACAAAATTATTTAAAGGAGTTTTAAAATAATAAATTAATATTTTATATTCACAATAAAAAAGCTATATATATACTAATTGGAAAGTAAATAATGTTGGTATCTGTTACATGTTTGGTACAAAGGAATCCTTTTCGAATAGGGATGTACTAATTAAAAATAACGAACATCCAATTCCTGCGATTCTTTTATCACAAAAAGCAAGAATGCTAAATCTAAATCTTAGAGGAAACAATTAGAAGTTTCTTTCTTTACTTTATATTTGGAGACATTTATTCAAAATTCTAATTTATTTATTAAAACTTGTAATATCCAAAATGTAAATTCAAACAATTATCTAAATTTTTATCTAAAATTTTTGTGTAAATAAAAATCGCTTATGGAGACAGTAAAATTTAACAGGAACTATTACTCGCTAACACTTGTGTTTCTTTTGGACATACATATTTCTATATTCTTGAATCTTTTTGGAAAATAAATATAATTTAAAATTGAAACGACAATAAAAATATTAAATTATATTTCTTTCAAACAAATTTTTTGTTCTAATATCCCTTAATATTATTTTTAATTGAGAGTATTCATAAATGACTACTTTTACAGTTTCACAGTTAACAATTTTTTAAAAGGGACGGTTCACCAATAAAATTTTTTTTATTACCTTATATCAAAAGGAGGAACGAGTTTGCCCTACAAAATGCGATATTTTAATTTACAGGAAGCAGGAACTCAAGGCACTTACTTTTTGTAGAGGGTCGTTTTCTGAAAGTTTGTATTTTTCTTAGAAATTTAGGTAGTGTCACAAGTTGAACAACGGCACCAGTTTGATAAAATAATAAATTGTTCCCAGCTTTAAAGACATCTTGTGAAAACAACAGATGTGCCAGAATATATAGTTTTTAATAATTAAAGATGATATTCTCATTAAAATTCTTATTTTCAGTTGATGCTGTGTATGCTGCTGCTCATGCAATTCATAACATTATTGCGGATGACTGTGGAAAACCCTTCCGGTTCTGTGATGACTTACGACCAGCTCCATTAGGTCCGCAAGTCCTGAAGTACATACGAAACGTTACATTTACAGGTATGATATATACATTTCCTTTCTAACTAGCTTAATCAATACTTGAGTGTGCTTAAAACTTTGAAGTAATTACTCGGAAGTTCTCTACCTTTTTGTGCGTATCCATAAAAATAAACTGACTTAATGAGAGCGACTAATTAAGAAGAGCAACAAAACTGATTAGCATGTTGAATGAAATATAAGCAAGGCATGTTTACTACAGACATAAAGTTAACTGCAACGTACTTATTTAGGGCACAGAATGTTCTTGAAAAATTTGCCTTGACGTCGATGAAATTTTCAAGCGAAATATTAAATTCAAATGTTTCATACACAATACAAAATTTTAATAATACAGCAAGATATTTTATCAGACGCTAAATATGAATTCAATTTTGCGAAAAACAATTTTCAAATAAAAGCAGACCCATGAGTTTCATCATTCTTTAGGATATATATTCTTCTCTATAAGAGGTAAATGATTAATGAATTGTAGCTGATGAACTCACAATACCACAGAGAAAAGTAAATTCGCAAACTATCATGTGTGAAAAAACTGCCAAAAGCACTTCTATGGATTTATTATTATTTTATTTATTTTCCCAGAAACTGCCATTTGCTTTAAAGTAATTTATCCTACCCAGACAACAACAATTTCGAAATTCAATAAAATTTTTCGATGGGTGCCATTTCCAGCCAGAACATACGCAACTACATCGAACAAATAGTTTTGTTTATGTTTACTTTACAAAATTGCATACACTGATGTTTGTTTCATGTACGGAATCAACATCTCTCATCTGCATTTTATCTTTTACAACAAACTTTCTACATTACAACGTGATAAACTATTTTAGCATTATTTGGAAACAGCCCCATTGCAATATTATATTATTTTCTACTTCTACTTTATCATCATAAATTTTATTTTATCTCTTCAGAAATTCGAATCAAAATTTATCAAATAGGTGTATAAAATTTAAAGATTCTTGTTTAATTGATATTTATTACATAGTTTTGAAATTGTTTAAAAAATAATTTTGATATGAACAATTAAATTTGAATTAGTTTCAATTATCAAAGTAAAGCTCATCATGTTTAATCTTTAGTTGACATCCCGAAGCCACGATTTTCAAGTCCTTGTCGGTACCACTCTTTGAGTTTCATCTAAAGAAAAATTTTCATTTTCATTTTTACGTCTTCTAATGTTTCAAATATTTTTCATTTAAGGAAGTGAGCCATTTCTCGAAAGAGGTGGTAATCTGAAAGAGCAAAATCAGAGTCATAGCACGTTGTAAAAGTGTTTACTTCGTACGTCGAAAAGTGCGATGATTATGTTTATTTACTGCATCGTGTCATCTCCATCCAAAATCTTTGCAATGCAGGCTTAGGGCGCTCTTAGAATGCCAAATTACATTTTGCACAGCCATTAAAAAATATTTCAAAAAGATCTTATGCATTTCCTGGAAACCTTCTTAAATCCATTTTTAATTATGCAAATTTTTAATGGTGTTGTGTAATTAAAGTTTCAAATTTCTTAGATTACTCTAAACCCTTCATCATAAATGAAATGATGCAACAAATAAGAAATTCTAGTTAATCCAGCAAAAATAATTTCTTTAAAAGTATGTTTATATTTATCTATAGAGCTTTAAGCTCCTTTATAAAAACTGCTGTTTTAGCATGCACATAATATCCCAACAATAAAATCCCAAAGTAGTTTCTGCTTTTACTAAACTTAATAAAATATTTTTGAAAGAGAAATAAAAAAAGTAGCTGCTACATTAACTATATCATTTTTACAGCTTCCAACAATATAAAAAAATTGTTCGAAATCCAATTAAATTTAAAGCTGAGCAAGCAATAAATGTCGAGTTATCGATTAAACCATAATAATTATGTGATAGGGGTTTATCTGGTTAAAAAGTTCGAGTAATTTAATGAGGCTTATTATATGATAATCTCCGGAAATAGTAACAATATGTGAAATATAAATTAAAAGAAGCATTTAAAAATTATTGATGACAGAGTTCAATTATCTGAAATGTCCGACCCATGTCCCAACTCTGAAAATTTTCATTCTATTATAAAATCTGAAATCCTAATCAGTGTTGCTTATGAAAATTGTGTATTACGCAGTAACTTTCTTGATTATAATACAAAATTAAGAAAAAGAAAATTTTCTGTATAATGAAATGGTTTTCATTGTTCTAGGACGTCAAACAACGGAAGTGAGATTTAATGCAGATGGGGATGCATTTGGTAGTTACAACATCTATCAGTATCAAAGGCATGACGATGGAAAATATGATTACAACCAAATCGGTTCCTGGAAAGAAGTGTAAGTATTGCAATTTTACGAGATAATTAGCATTATTCCTTGCATGATTTGAAATTCAGATTCCCAAGAAACGATTATTTTATTCGCTTCGGTTTAAATGCACCCCACCATTTCTTTTGCATTATACGTCATCCTCGAAAGTTTATTTTGACATTAACGATAATGCGGATGAAGTTTGGTTTCTCTTTGTATAGTAAGTTACTTTTTAACACACCTTCTCTTAAAAAAATATGAGGAGTTTTACTTCGAATATAAATATTTATTCAAGCCCTCTTCCAATCCGATCCACGGCTAAAAAACTTTTGGGAAATATAAACAGTAATTATACTAATATTATTTTAATTTAAATTTCAATCATTTTTATTTTAAATAAATATTTTATTGCAATAATCACGAAGTGTGGCGATTAAATATAATTTTGTACGCAGTAATTAATAACGAAAACAATTTAATAATACAAAATTTTATTTAAATATTAACAGCGTTTGAAGTATATTTATGTTTTAATAAACGGCATTTTAAAAATAGACTTACTACAAACTGTTATTTGCAATATGTTAAAATTGTGTACACATTATTGTATATTGTTTTTATTTTCATTAAAACGAATTGTTAATATTATCACGCTACATATAAGTATTGATTTAAAAGTTTATTATATTCTGATCATTTTCAAACAGTTTTGATGGTTTCTACAGAATTTACTTTCCACAATTTGCAAAGCAGAAATAATTAATAATATATCAAAGCGTTTGTTTGTTTATTAAACGACTTTGACATTTTTTATTTAATTTAATACAAACTACAAACTTTTGATAGCGTTAATTTTAAGCTTTAATTGCACAGAGTGCGTTCAAAACATTTCGGTTGGTTACGTAGCCCAAGCTGCACGTTTATGAAACAAGTTTCAAACTATAACGAAATATGAGATAGTTTCCTGGAACTTCCAATTACCCATTCAATTTAAATACTAATTATTGTTATCCTTATACATCCATCTAAATGTCCATTGACATTACAGTAACCCATTTCTACTAACTACAAACATATGCTAATTTAATTGAACAATATTTTCCAATTCTTTTTTAGTACAACAATTACTTATTTGGGTTGTGATATTTATTGTGGGAACATTTAGTATCCATACCTTTGGTATATCGCCATCAATCATCAAATGTGTCACATATTTTAAATATTATCTGGGAAACTTGGTTAAAGTATATACATAACAAAAGTTTAACGAAATTTATGTTGGAAATTTTGTAGTATTATTCGAAAGGAATTGATTTACATTTTCTAAATGCTTCATATAAATTATTTTTGACATTGAAAATTATTTATTTCATTCTGTCCTTTTAAATTTCCACTCAAATATTAATTTTATCTATTAATTATTTATTTGAATGATTTTTAACGATTAAAAAAGTTTCCCAAAGTCGCACACGTTAAAGTTATGTATTGAATACTAATTTGAGTTATGTAGCAACTCAATTCAATATCTAACTATATTCACTGAAGTTGTAAACACTTCGAATTCGATTACTGATAACAAGAAACAACAAAATTAATTTTAATGAATACAAAACTAAATTTGTAGATATTTAAAAAAAAAAACAAAAATGTTGATGCAGTTTTTATTGGGAACAAATCTCCCCCCATTTCTTTATTATTACATTCGTCGTTGTATGTTAGAAATGAAGACGAATTATGACCAATTTACCATTTTTAATGCTTTATTATAATAGTAAAATGTGTAATTTTTTACGTATAAACAAGGAGATTCTGTATATTAAAAGCGCATCTTGTGTTATCAAAATTTATAATAATAATAATAATAATAATAATAATAATAATAATAATTAATTTTGTGTACATATATGATAATAAAATTTTATCACCCTATTTGGGAATATTACGAAAATTAAAGACATAAATATACGCATTTGTAATTCCATAATTCTAAAGGATAACCCCATTCATTCAAAGAAGACTTAATTAGAATTTTAATAATATAAGGGTGTTATAATCCAGAAGATAAAATTTAAATCTATTTAATAGTTTATAGGATATTGTTAAGTACAAGGTGATGAGATTAATTGAATCTATTTGGAGAAGATTCCAAATACAATATTAAACGCTTTATTTGTACAAGGCATTGCCAGTAACAATCCTAAATTATCTCTGGGGGGCATTTAAAGCTAATGCTTTATTTATAATGTGATGAAGCCTTATAGCAGGTCTCAAGAGGAAATTAAGAGGGGAACTAATAGTGCATCATATATACTAATTACCATTAGAAGGTTTAACTAAAAGATGGAGCAAACTTACCAACCGTTACTTACAAGCTGAATCTTTTGGGAAAATCAAGAACTTTAATTATTACATACATAATATTTTATTATTGTTGTACATACATATATAAGGGAAATAAATATGAATCATTTTTCAATTTCCTACACATTTAATCTCCCTTCTTGAAAAGCAATTAAGTTCATAGCCTGTGTAAATATATTAAATTTATCCCTGTCATAAAAATTCATTTTAAACTTTATAGTTTTAATACATTCTATAAAAATCAACAATAAAATGTAAAGCAAACATATTATTTTTATACCGTTAAATTAATTTTAATAGCTCTTATTTAGATAAATATCTTCTCAATACGGTCCTACTATTTCATTTATATTTATTCTGGAGTTTATGGCAGTTTTCATTCCAAATTATCCCAGGGCTATTTGACTTTTCAGATCCTCCATGAATAAATATTCAAAAGTTGGATGTATTTCATATTAACAAAATAATAAACATAGCAGGATAAATTTACTGTTTCATTCTGGAAATAAATAATTATATTTCTTAATGCCTTTTTAAATAATTTATTCTATTGTTTTCCTTCTTTATGCTAAACAGTTATACCTATGCATTTTTATAGCTTTAATGATAAAAAAGAAGGAACTATCGCAGATATGACTTTTAGAATTCGATATAATTGACGTTTTTTTTAAGTTGAAATGATCTTAACTCTTTGACTTTTCTTTTTCAAATAATATTTGATGTGATTTTACCGTAAACAAATATTCAGTATAAGAAAACTAAAATACAATTGTATATTGTAATTAATAGTTGCATTCAACACTTCTGATATCAATCTTATGATAAGGTAGTGAATTACTGAATGTTCAATTGCAGTAGAAATTAATTAGTTCCTACCCTACTAGTTAAATGGCGAATGCGCCGGGAACACATAAATAAAACTTGAAAAAAATTGTTTCACTGCTTTGATGCTCACGTATGAAAGACAAATTTAAATTTTTGAACGCACTTTTTTTGAATTTACGATTTATATAAAAATAAGCTATGAGCACATAAGGTTTGTATATACAATATATCTATAGGGTTGTTTTAATTGCATTACCATGACATTGTTTTTTTAATGAAAGTGGTCCGATTGGAAACGAAATTAATTTAATTAACTTCGAAATAGAAAGAGGATGAATATTTAGTCCGATTGTGTGGGATAAAAATGGGAAGTACGTGAATTTTACCAAAATCCAGCATCAATAAACGGAACAAATAAAGCAAATACTATCCTCAAAATAAAATCCTTTAAGCTGTACCCCCTTGCATAAATAAAACTAAAATTGACCTAGAAGCAGTAATGGTCATTTCCACATCACCAAAAGCGTAAAGGAATAATTAAGCAAAATATCCGAAATCAAATATTCTTAATATACATTTCCAATTTTGAATATTATTTATTTTTCCTCGGTATTTCGATAATCAATTTTAATGTATATTCATGAAATTTGAACTTATTTACCTTTTCGGAAAATTTAATTAACAAACAAACTAGAATAATATTTATTGCAAATACAAACTTATATTATTACATAATATAATTAATATTAAATTAGTGGATGTGATTAATTAATGCAGCATGTGCCTCATTTACATAAAATGAAATACATCAACTGCTTAATATATGTGTTAATCAATACGAATCCAATCAGAGATAAGGGATACTGGGTTGTTTATATTTTGCACCAAGTGCAAAACTATTACTGTCCCTATTCAAATCTTTAGGTAAGAACTGTACTTAAACAGTAAATAAAAATTTCAAGTCCTTTTAAATTTCTGCTTTTAATGATTTATGAATGAGAAAACACTAAAATATATGGCAAAATATATTAAAATAAAACCGTAAAGGTGCTATTTCTCATAATATAATGTTTTAAGCATAGATATAAAACAAATTTTATATTTTACTTATAAACTGCAAATATTGAAAGACGTAATGTTTACGGACGGAAGTAGGCTAGATTTTTAACCTCAATTCATAATTACAACTGACATAGATATACAAAATATAACTTGACAGTATCATAAGAGAAGGTAAAATAAAGAGATAAACAATCTGACAGTAAATACAGATATTAAAGTTTAAAATCGTTTAAATTAGTTTCAATTTAAAATAAGCTGCATGAACAATCATGTCATACATATGACAAAATACGATTCTGAGAAAATTCTAATTAAGAGAGTTCTACTATTTCTTACAGTATAATCTAGTATTTTCGAGGGCGTTCGTTTTTTCAATAGATAATAATTTAATTTCACACTAGACATTTCTCAAGATTCCAGTTGTCTTAATGAATATTTATATTCTTTAAGAACCAAATCTTATATACTTATTTTAAATTTTGCATGAAAAATATCTAACCAAAATAAATTTTTATTCTTTTGATTATTAACTAGATTTAGGAGAAATGTAACTGAATTCTCACTAAACTAAAAGCGGCATCCACCTGAATAAATTAATTGCAAAGCAAAAATCAGATTAATAAAATGTAATTCTAAAATTTTACCACCAAAATCTGCATTAAAACGATTTGAAAAATAATAAATTGTGTCATCCTAAATTTAATATTTATAAAAGATCAATAATTAAATTAAATAACGACCTTCTAAACTTTGGTTTTTTTATATAAAAAGGAACGGTTATTCTTAATATTTGCTTTACGTTTGGCTTTTGTGGAAACCGATTTTGTTTGCTTATTAAATAAAAATTTGCTTCTAAAAAGCAAAGGATTTCTCCACAAGCAGCAGCATTTATTTATTCATTTTTCCACTAGAGTGCACATGTTAATAGTAAATCCTCGCTAAAAATCTCGAATGCGGTTCACTTAAGAGTTCACATGCACGTTCTGAATCACTACAAAATATTAGAAATTTCTTTAAATTAAATTCTATAGAAACAGATTTATATTCATTTTGCAAGGCTATTCAAATATATTAATGTCATCTTCAATATTAGCTTTATATATACGAATACGAAATAATTTTTAAATTATTTTCTTTATAATCTTACAAGATTGAGAATACGACATGGCTTTTATATATAACCCCTCTTCCTATTTTCATAGATTAATTAATTAAAACTGAGTAAACGAAAGTAATTTAAAGAAAAAAATTGTTATCATCAGAGTAACTCCCTTCGAAATTTGGTTACTCTCTATATATCTTAACCATTTCATCTTTACTTTCCAGAATAATGCAAATATTTTTTCAAAATTTTTATATTTCACTTCAAATGAAAATTCAATTAAATTTGTATATACCTATTACAAGTAAATTACTTTTCCAAATATATCTTCTTTTTAAAATTGCTTTGACTACTGCCACAATAATTCTTATTGGATTAATATATCAATTTTATTTTCATATTATTAAACATAAATCTTGCAATATTATGTTCTTTTCAATGCAAATAAATATAAGAAATATTATGTATGGTTTTCATTATTTTTTTTATAAGTAATGGAAATTTAATTTACTTTAAAATATATAATACAAGAGGAAAAATTCGTAATTCGAATCTAATTTGTTATAGTGCGCTTACATTATTTATGCTAGTGCACTTCATACTCGTTACATGAGTAATCTTCTTTTTGCTTTGTTCTCGTCAGTATATATTTGTTGCATTTAGATTTGTTTAAAATTTTTTCCATTTCTTAAAATGTTTTTATTAAAATAATTGCAAATGACAGAGAACGCTTGTGGTTATATTGTTATTAGTTTTCTTTTTCAAATAAGCTAACAGAATTTTTAATTATAAAGATTAAAGCGAGATTGGCCGCAATAGAACCCATATCTTTTAAGTCCTCTGAAAATCAATATTCCAAGAATTTATTCCAGGAATAATAAAAGGAATTCTTTTTATAAAATACAAAGAACGCGAATGCACATTTTATAAAACAACATTAACACAATCATAAATATGAAATGAATGCTATAAATAAACGAAGCGCCTATAGCGTAAAACATGTAACATTTTAAGAAGTTGCTAATATGCAAATGAATTAATAAGCATGATCTGAATTATTTATAATTTGCTTGGTTTCATGAAGCAAGTAATTTCTATCAAATAATTCAGCGAGAACATACGAAATATTTTATGAACTTAAAGTTAAAAGTTTTTAAATTGTTTCAGAGCTCCTACATGGGGTACGAAAGATCCATCAAATCCGAGTAAACAAAAGTAAGTTATTGTTATTACTATATTATTTAGGTTTTAAAGCCATCAATTGAATATAGTATGGTCAGCATTTTTTGAAGTTTTCATTTGAACTTGAGAAAACAACAAACAGCAGCAATCCCGACCTAATCACGTTATTTGCTCACTACTTCAGGGCTTCTTGAAAAGATAAAATCTTTTACTGGATCAGCAGATATTTATTTACTAACACTGAGTATCAATAAACAGTAGTAACTTTAAACTTATTGCTAAAGGTTAAAAATAATTCATCATTCAATATATCTGAATAATTTAATATGTTCCTATTTGTTGATTCAACCGTTTTTCTTTTTTCACGAAATATTAATTAAAAATCGTTTTGGGTCAATTTTCTCAAAATGGTTTCGCCAACTATTATTTTATATCTAAATTTATCTCTTTTATTCGAAATTTTAATTCATTTAAGGATTAGAGGACATTTTATGAAAAGCCTGACGCCCGGCGAGTTCACCAGAAACATAAATTATTTACTAAATAATGTACAAATAACAAAACAAAATTTAAAATAATAATAAATCTGTTGCTAACAATGGATGCGCTTTACGTGACCCTAATTTGAGAAATTCCTAATTTCTTTATATATCCTAAAACAATGAAATAAAATTATTTTTATTGTATTGACTTTTTAGAACCTCATCTAAAATTTTATTAACAATTTATTTTATTGTAGTAGAATAGGAAGTTGATTAAATCCTAAATTAAGAACCACTTCACGAACAAGGAAGATTCTATTGTCATTATATCGTTTATAGTTAATAACTTTTTATATATCGGTGGATATAAACTGAAGGGAAAACAGTATCCGTAAAATGGAGCCTTAAACATTTCAGTAATTACATTTAAAAGTACTTCACATAAAATCAGTTTGGAGTTGAATTTTAGAAATTTTATTTCCACTACATTATTTTTCGGGCGTAAATTTAAATCGAGCAACAACAAATTGGTACAATTTTTTCCAAATCGTGCACATTTAAGATAATTGTCATCCGCTTCTGAAACCTCTAAATGGACTGATTTAGAACCAACCACAATTTCCAAGTTCACTACCTACAATGATTCTTCTTCCTGACAATTTGATATGTTGTAAATTATATACCTTGATAAGTGAATTAGGAAATTTGAAATTTGATTAATTAAATGAAAAAAGCACTATTTATATTTTGTAATTTATTTTTTGTTTTGTTTTTAGATTGGATATCAATCTAAATCGATTGCAATGGAGCGAGTCTGATGCTATTCCTGTATCTACGTGTAGCCACCCTTGTCCCAATGGACACATTCGTAATTACCAAGTAAGTATTTGAAAACATATTATAGGCACCTTACTGAATATGAAATTTCTTTGGTTAACTTTAGTTAAGTATTCATTTGTGAAAATAAATCTGTCGCCGACTAGTATTAAAATGCTTTGATTATGAATATCAAAATCAATAATAATTTGATACTTTTTTGGATCAGCTGGTCTAAAGAATATTCAACTGCGACTGATTTTATAATACTTTAATAAATGAATCCTAAAAAAATCATCATGTTGTGGAATTTTTTGTATGTATACGAAACATAATCCATGCATTTCCATATATTTTCTTTTATATAAAAATTGGATTACCTGGGTATTGCAAATCTGGATCATCGTGTTGTTTCAAAATACATTATTAGATTAGTTTATGTTCATTGTCTCTGTAAATGAAATTTGTACACACAGATAATCTGCGGATTCAGAGCAAGAATTCCATAAATGTAACATATACATTTTATGCAAGATTGTTGCAACAAATATTTCACGTTTGGTGGAGTTCCTTGTTTTATTACATTGTCATAAAAATGGAGACACTACATTTTTACCCATTATAAATTACAAATCCTAAGATATTGCTTTAAATTTATTGCATTAATTTCAGCAAGTACATAAATTTCAAAATAACTCTTACAATAAAACACATCTACTAAATTTTACATGGAACACATTTATTTTCTAGTAAGAAATATTTTTTATTAATAATATGATGCAGATACATTGATATTTATATATACACTTTTATTGTGCACTATATTTTTGCAAGCAATCACATACTGATGCAGTGATACTGAAAAGCTTCAAAGACGTTGAATTCAAAGAAAACCTGTTATATTTTTTTATCAAACACACGTTACTTTGAATTTATATAAAAATATTTGTAAAATAAGAATTGAATGCACAATTGCAATGAAAATAAATGACTAAAACCTAATTGGCACTTATCATATTTAAATATTCCATGAAATAAGAAGAAAATAAAAACTATAAATTAATACTTAAAATCGGTTGATTAATATGATCAATTCAAATTAGTTTTATTCGTTAGAATGAGCATTCAATTTGTGTTTCTTGCATTACATAAAGTCAATTCTGTGATACCGTGAACATATGACAGAAAGAGGCAATTCTGAATGCCCAATTGGATGATGTTAAGCAGACTAATATTGAAAACACTGCTGACTACCCGTGAAACAGGTCACACTTCTTGCTAATGATTCTTTATTCTATATATTATTTTTGACAATCAACACAATGTTACCAAAACAAAAACAATTATCACAAAAAAACGATTCAAAACCTACTTGTATAAACATTCAGGTAACTAAGATAAATTTACATTTGACACTATAAATCCAATAAGTTGTTGTAATAAATCAAATGCATATTGATCAGAATTAAGCAAAGTTTTACAAATGTAATCCTTAAGGCTGTTTATGTGATTCTATAATCAGATCAAGCATTTCAATATAATAAATTATCTAATACATAATCCATCTATCATTTTACATCTACATTCAATACAGGAAACTTGTATAAAATAAATTTTCTTGGAAGAAAAAATAAGTGGGTAGGATTTTTTTTTCTTTTTAGTGTCGGTAGATAAACCCATAAGAAGTTAATTTAGCTCTGAAGCAGTTAGTTTATGAAGTGCTGGCAATGAGGGATGCTAAGGACCGTTCCAGTTAATTAATTCCTTAAATAATAATCAGTATAAATCATACAGAAATCAAATTAATTCTTGCGGTAAATAATCTCATATATTCACTAAAGAAACGCAACTAAATAAAAAGCTTTTTCCCTTGCAATAAAAATGATAAAACCTGCTGAGTCTAAATTAATGATCATATTACTTAAAGAAAATATGAACAACTTACATAAGAAATTCCATTTAAAAAATTACAAACTTTAAATGAGAAACTTTTAATTTATGACCTGTATCTTTTAATTTTTTATTTTGAAGTGAATAACCTACGCTGCTGATATTTTTACTTGCTCCACATTAAACAATTTGTTTTATTTTTATCACGAAGCTTTACTGAACTTTATTTTTTTTAATTTAATACTTTTAATGTATTTAGGTTAATGAAATTTGAATTAATTTTGTTATTTTTATATGCAAGACAAATTTTCTTATTCAACATTTATGTAATTTTAAATTTACAGCTTATAAAGTAAATAACTTTTTTAATAGTACTAAAGTACTCTCTTAAACAAGTTTTCAAGAAATATCTTTTAAACTTTTAGTTATAGTAATATTTTTATCTACTCAGCTTAAATTAAATATGTAATTCTATATTAAGTACATTAAATTTTCTATTTTACTTTTTTCAGAAAAATAAATAAATAAATTTGAAAGCCTTAAATTATATTTATATAACAATAAATGTAGTTCTAGCCAATGATACAACAAAAATGTTTCTGAAATATTGCTTATAAATTAAAAGTGAAAAATATATTTTGTGCTGCTTTCACAAATCATGGCAATATGGCTTTTTGCATTCTAAATGTGTATAGTTTTCTCTTATGTTAATTAAAAATTATTTGTATTATTTCAACAAATATGCTTCAACTGCCACAATATATTTAGATAAATAATTTTGTGAAAATACATAAATGAATGCTACTTTAAAAAAATTTAATTAAAAGAGAACAATGTTGTATTTACAAAAAAGTTTAGTTACAAAAGAGAATGACATATAAAATCCTAAAAGTGAATAAATAAATTTTCACTAAAAGTTTATTGACAATGTAAACTCAACTAAAATTGAATTTAGTGTATTAAATAATTAATATAGTTAAAGGTCAAACTTGTTGCAATTTTTTGTTCACTAATTGAAGGTTAAAGGTTTCCAGTTCACTAAATACGAATGTTTGAATTGTGAGTCAATGATCCTTGATTGAAATCCTTGGTGGAGCAAGAAGTGAAATTTATAAGGCTCATGCCAGTGGCAGCATTTGCTTTAGGCTTTGCGAGCTTAAATTGATGTTCGATTGGTATCTTGACAGTTTTTACAGCATGCGTCCCATTTTGTTTAGTATCGCGCTTGTTGATTTTTATATTCACATTGGTAATCTGTAAGGGTTTCATAACTTTCAGTTGGCCATAGAAGGCTTAGACATCTTATATGCTCTTATATTAACTACCTATTGTTATTTTGTTTAATGATCCATATTAAAAAATAACGAAATGTAATTATAAAAAATGTAATTTTCTAAAATCGTAACTAAAATGCAATTTTACTGCCCATTTTGTGTATCGTTTGCTGTACACATAATGCGACATTTAAATAGTATTTTGATATTGCATGTTTTTTATTTCTCTATCGCAAATTTTCATTCGATATTTTGAGAAATGTTCAGTGTATGTTTTCCACATTGTATTAATAAATATGCTTAACTGATTTTTTTTCTTTGTTTGTGTTTCAGGACCAATGCTGCTGGGCTTGCGTGGCTTGTAGAGAGGACGCTTACGTATTCAATGACACCTGCAGATCCTGTGCCCCAGGATACGCACCAAATGGAAATAAAACTAACTGCGATAAACTTGAAGCACTTGTTCTTGATTGGTTAAATCCGTGGGCTTTGGTGCCCCTTATATTCAGTGCTGCTGGAATATTAAGCACAATCTTTACAACCTGCGTATTCATCCGTTACAACCACACACCTGTCATTATGGCATCTGGAAGAGAACTTTGTTACGTTTTGTTAGCTGGAATATTCATTTGTTATTCCATGTCTTTCGTAATATTGGCGAAGCCTACGGTGGAATCGTGTGCTATCATGCGAGTTGGTTTGGGCTTATGTTTGAGCATATGCTACAGTGCGATATTTACAAAAACAAATCGCATTTCAAGAATTTTCAATCGTGGAGTTAAAAGCATCAAAAGACCTGTCTACACATCACCGATTTCCCAAGTTGCAATTGCTTTGGGTAAATTTTTTTAAAATATTAATGTCTCCCATCAATCATATCCAAGCTTCGCTGATTACCTTTTTAATTAACTTGAAAGCTGTATTTTTCATTCCTTCTAAATTTACTTCACCATAAAAACATTTTAATTAACAATGTAAATTTATTTTAGGTATTGTATCTGTTCAACTTATCGGTGCAATAGTTTGGTTGGTGATCGAACGACCTGATATACATGAAATCTATCCATATCCTTTAACTGCAGTTTTAACTTGCCGCGTCTCAACATTTGCTTTGGTCATGTCCCTGGTCTACAACATGATACTTATTATACTTTGCACTTGGTATGCTTTTAAAACTAGGAAGATCCCGGAGAACTTCAATGAAGCCAAATATATCGGTTTCACTATGTACTCAACGTGCATCGTATGGCTAGCATTTCTCCCCATTTATTTTGGAACCAATAACGACTACAAGGTAACTATATCTCACCTACCGCATGCCCTACTTTTAAACATCAATACTTGGACAAATCACCAAACACTTCAAATAATTCGATTAAGTCTTTTTTTTGTTCTCGCACTACATAAAAAGTTTTATTAACTTTGTATTTTGGGTACACATTAAGTTACATTAAATATGGTAATATTTAATGTTTATCTAATACTTTAAAAAGCAGAGGCGGATTAATCTGGTTTAGTTTAAAATTTTTAATGGTTTTCAAATTAAAAATGAAACATAATTTATCGACGAGTCATTTTTTTCCTTCTTTTTTATCTTTAAACATTTTAAATATTTTAATATTTTATATGTTTTGTTGTGACTACAAAATTCCACCTCTTGAAACATATTAATAACATAACATAGAAATAAAATATTCAATGAATTTTCTAAAAATAATAATATAATAATTTCTAAAAACTGTGATAGATATAAGGGTAATTTAAATGTTTCTATTGCCTCCTTTTTAGATTTTTTAAAATATGTCTCTCATTTGTATTTTGTTATTTTAATTATCTATTTTTTATTTTTCAATTCAAAATTTTTTTGACAAGTACTTTTCAACTCTGGCAATTTGTGAATTAATCGTTAAAGATAAAGTTTTGTCACCATCATGTTGACAAACATTTTTAAAAATTACTTTAACGAAAAAATAAAAGTAACTGTTTTACACACTTAGGGTTTCTGTACCAATTATATAATACATAGCTGCCATAGAAGGGAAAATAAAATTCACATTCCGTAAAAAATAAATAGGCAGATGAATGTAATTGACAGCAAATGAGTGACGAGTCTTAAATAAAAATGTAAATTTATGCTTGCAAGCAGAAAAGGTAATTTATACATAGTGCTATCACCGTCTGTTACGTATGGAAGCGTGCCAAACCATGCACGAAACTAAAAACTGCGTGAATGTGATTCTTAAGAAATATTCATAAACAGATTGAAAATGACCAAGTAAAGCATGATTGGGAAAGGAAAACATAACTTGATTGACCTAACACCTAGGAATATCTTAAGCTGTTTTGACATTGAAAGAGTCAGCAAGTTAAGAATGACTCACCTTGAAAAAAAAAGATTGAAGGAGCCAAGCTATGAATGAGATGAATGATTTTCAAATGTTACTAACTGAAATTTAGATAATCAATCCAATTTTCAATTTGCTAAACAATTTTTTATATCATATTGATGTTCAGCAAAGTCTGTAGTAAACAGACATTTTTAGATTAAAGCACAAGTATTTTTATGTGTATCATGTCGACAATAATGAGATTTTACATGGGAAAAACTACTAATACACTCTTTTCCAAAAGAATGTAATTGTTTCACTTGTCATATTATGAGACATTAAAATTGAAATTCCTGTGCTCATTGTTATAACTATGTCTGACTGAATTAACATAACCATTGTTTGCATTTCAGATTCAAATAGCGAGTATGTGCATGTGCTTAAATATCAGCGCAAGTGTAGCCCTTGGATGCTTATTTACACCAAAAGTTTACCTGGTCCTGTTCCAGCCCTACAAGAACGTCAGAGCAGGTAATGGAAATCAGGTAAGTTTTCATTGCATTTAAAAACCACTCGACTCGAATACATCACAACACAATAATTCCATAGCTTCGCTACAAAAGTACTCTAAAACAATTAAACATTGGATGTTGTAATTTCTCGAAGTTTTTAATGTGAACTTAAGATGCAATTAAAATCTGATACGCTTCTTAGTAATTGCAATGATTCGGAAAACGAATCACTTATAAATTTCGTTATTATGTCAATTCATCTATCGATTTATGTGTGAGTTTGCCCCTTTTCGTCTACTTCTGTTTTTGTCTTGGTTATGTAATGTCTACACCATTCTATGTTGGATCATATATCTTTCTACTTTAGTCAACAAATACATCTTGCTTCTTCCCACAATTTTACCGGCATTTATGTGTCATATTCTTACATCCATATCAAACATTGCACTTCAAGGAAATGAATATGCACTGCTTTAAACTGTTTCCTGTCTCAAATTTCATCTTGCACAAATTGCTTTATTTTCATTTTCACCCAATTTTATTTTAATTTGACGGAATTTTCCTTAAGCGTTAATTTATAATATGCACAACACATTATTCACTTCGTAAGTCAAAAATCTAATAATACAAAAAATCAAAATGTTCCATACCATAATAATAAACATGGATACGCAATATAATTTTCGATAAATGATGGAATTTATTTTAAATAGAAGCAACATGAACGAATGCTTATTAATTTGTTTAGTGAAAAGGGGAACATAGAGTATGCGTTTTTTGAGGACCATGTTCAGCAAATGTGGACATAGCAATTAAGGTAATACCAATATCAGCAGATTGAAATTACCTATATGTGTTTATTGTTAATTATCGAACTGTTTGCTATTGGAAACTAACATCAAACAACCGTTGTTAAATAGATAACGCAATCTAATTATCATCACACAAGAACTTGCAACATTATTAATTACTAATGGGGAAATGACCATATTTATGTTCAAACTTTTCCTTAGTGCTTAACATGAAAAGCTCAGTGTCTATATTACTTATCCCTAAAGACTAGTTTGTGTAGACTACTTCAATTAAAAAAGAACATTTGCTCATGCTTTTGGAAGTTGCATATGTCGGGAAAACAAATAAAAGGTAAACAATTGCAAAATTCCAATTTTCAATCCTTTCATCCATTCTACTTATGAACTAACGTGCAAGACATAAGTTTTGATAAAAATTTAAGAAAAAAAAATGTATAAACAGATACTGGATAAAACAGAAGTTTTTTCACTAAAAATGTTTAATTATTATTGAAAATTCTTGAATTAAAAAAAGTGGTGGTATTATTTTGAAAGTCTATTTAGAATTTTCGTGCATCCAGATTCTTCCTTCTTCATTCTTTTATTCCTTCCATGAATTTTACTTGTTTGTGATGAATGCCACTCTTCTTCCTCATCGAATGACCAGTCCCGTTCTGATATCTTCTATTTCGTTTGCTTTTTTATTGGCTGTTTTATATTTTTTGCTTTTTGGTTCTCGATCTTTTCTAAATGTTCTCCTCCTTTTCTTTTTTGGGGCTTTAGCTTTCTCTTCAAGTGAATTTATATAATATGTTCCAGTAAAAGTAGCAGTTTGTCCTGTTTTTCTATTGTTGCATCCCTCTCGACATTCTCTTGTTTATCTAAAACAAAAAGAAAACAGATTAAAAAAATATTTGAATAAAAACGGGTATCTCCTTAATTTTTCCTTTCATTAGGTACGTATTTAGTTTTCTAAGTTACACTAGATACCTGTTCGAATAAAATTAGAGTACCTGCAATTTGCTGTAGAATATTCGCCAAATTATCCTTCTACACACCAAATCTCAGTTTTTACAAATGTAATAAATTAGTATAAATCTTAAATCAATCACAAGTAAAAACTTTACCTAAACTTAATTATGATGCGCAAATATTGACTAAAAAATCACACATAAATCTGACATTATCAGTCCAAAATAAATTACCTCATAATGGAAACACAAAAAATATAAAAGCCAAATTGATGTAATCAACATGTTTGTTTATGATTTTTAAAGTCAAATAAATGATAAAAGGAAAAATTGTTATCGAAAAATGAAAAATTAATTCCTGTATAAAAAAAATATTAAATATAACCTGTACTGGCATGTAATCACCGGATTGTAGATTAATCCTCAATAAATATCATTTCATTAATAAATGTCATTTAGAAAACATTTAAATGGATTCAGCAATACAACCCTCGGGCTATTAGTTAAATTATTCGCACAATTCAAATATTGATTTTCCAATAATGCATTCAAATAAAAATAAATTCTTCTTTGAAAATGTGTTTCCTTTCCAAATACTTATTCTTTGTGAATGTATAATATTAAAAGCCTGTCAGGAAATTAAGTTACCACTATTAGAACAAAGCTTTATAAAATAAGTCAGGATAAAGAACGAATTGGTACAATTTATAAACGAATCTCGATAGCAAAATATCTGATAATAAAGCTGGCGTGAAGATAGATACAAAACTCTTATGCGGGTTTTATTCGTGATGTGGAGTATCAGGGCACAAATGGGGGATATGAGGGTGAAACAAAATAATTGTAACTTTTGTAAACACTAACAACTCTTTCACGTTAAATTATACCCCGTTCCAGTGAGACAATAGTTACATAAGCAAGGAAAATGTTTGGAATGAAAATACAAATGTCACCAGAGAATAAAGACATATTATGTAAAATAATCCACAAAAAAAAATTAATTGAAACATTTTATTTATTGAGACTTATTCAACTGTAAATTAAGGATAATTTTTAACGATTTAGTAAATTTTAGTTATTTATTTTTACGAAGTGGATTAATATCTACTATGAAGTCTAATAATTCTAGTAATTTAAAATAAAAGAAAGGACTCTCACTTAATTAATTTTTTTTAAATTTCTTCTTTGCAATATAGTATTCCTGTGATTTATTTCGCAAAGAAAAGGATGAAAAGGATCATTTAATTTTATTAAAAGCTAATAATATCTTTTCAACCCATTGTTTTGTCATAAAACTTTGTTTAATATATTTTATATTAAATTAAATGAACCCAGATTATCTTGCATTTGATTTAGTATTCCAAACACGTGTTAGGGTTGTCTGCAGGGCATAACCGTTTATAGTTACCATTTATCGAGTATTTCCCAAAGCTGGCAAAGGACTCAGGGAAATATAATAATCTCCTAATTCCATGACCGTATTTATCATTGTCGCTTCGGCTTTAGGATGCATGATTCTTGGCAAACATCCATACCATAACGAGTTTAAGACTGACCAGTTTACAATGTCTAAATTTATCATCACACTCAATACTCTGGTATATATTTCCTTTTATTGTTTTGAGAATCTTATGGGGGGGGGGGAGAGAATAACCCTTGCATTAATATTCATTAGCAGTAGGAAAAGGAAATAATAATAGTATGTTTTGTATTCTGTAAATATTAACAAGGGCAAGAAAGGGAGATTTGGTGTGTTTATATAAGTAATTTACATTTTATAAAGTTTGCTTTTTTAAGACCTGGAAACGTTTATAAATTTTTAATGAATCAGCTCAAACAACTTTTGTTTTGCACAAAATTTTAGTAAATTAAATATAAAATTACAGATGTTATTAAAAACATTTCGTAATCTTTTCTATGCAAAGCGGATGATGAAAATTTATTTTTTAGTAATTGCAACAATAAACTAAAATTGATATTTGAAAATAAAATTTAAAAAAAAAATAGGGTTGTATGAAAAATATAAGAAAGAAATCCTTATAATTAATATAGTATCATGGTTCTGCTGACACATGCATTATTAAATATTACTTTAATTACATGTATAATATTTTATTATTATTTCTAGGATAATCGTCTACCAATAATAGTGTATAGAGGTGTGATTATTTTTGTGTTGTGTTCATGATATGTAATTGGCATTGTTTAACAAGATAGTGAATCCCTAGGGCATATCTATCTTTGATTGCCAGGCAATGAAATAATTTAATTCCAATATACCAAAATTTAATTGAGCGTTACATTAATTGCATTTCAATTGATACATTATTGCTAATAATAATTATGCTTGTCTAAAAAGGTTTCGAGATTAAATTGCTTAATTCTCAAATTAATTCATTAAACTGATTAGTCATATTCATGCATTTATAATTTTATTTATAATCACATAGGATCTGCAAATAATATTTGATGTTTTTCAAACGGCTGGTGTTTATAAAACCACGCTTGCGTTATAAGCCAAGTTAAAAAAATTGCAACCCCATCAATTTATGTAATCAGTAAACATCAAAAGAAAACGATCAGAGTGTTATTATTCAAGAAGAAACCTTATCATCACTCGAAAGAATCAGAAAGCAACAATGATTTGCTTCCAAGAATATATGAGAAAAGGCGATATAAACATATCTAAAAAAAATCAACAAAAAATTAATTATGTATTTAAATAAATATGAGCAAAGTAGAAAAAATATAATATACAATCATGCATAACGAATTTTAAGAGGCATTTGTGCTTTAGAAAAACTCGCACAGGGCGCTCGTTTTCTAAACTTGCACGTATGCCTTAAAATTTTTCGTTATATAATTTATTGCACAAAATGTTATTATAAAACTTCTATTCTGTATTATTCCTCTATTCGCACAGGCATTTCGAAAAACAATTTTCATGTCAATTTAGTTTTTAATTTTCTTCCTAAATTTTAGTATAATATTCCATCAAATTTAATATACCCTGATGTACGATAAGATTGTTTTACATCATACTTCTCTTTATATCTACTTCAGGTTATATTACATTACAGTGTTGAATAATTCTCTTCATTTACGTTTACTTTATCGAATGTTCAGGATGGTTCACTTTAACACTCTTCAAAACCTTATACTTACTAAAAACTGCATAAAATTGAATCAATATACATTTAGATTAGCACTTGCTCTCAAATTATTTTCAATAGTGCCTAGTTTTATTTTTGCATGTTGTTATATATGAGCATGTTTTTTAATTAGTAATTTAAGTGCTGTAAAAAAAAGTAAGCCAATGTGCAAATTTAGGCTTGTAGAAATTTTTGCGGGTAGCAATTAGTTAATGAAACTATTGGTATGGTAATGAAGTAAACTTCTTGTTAACGTAAGCAGATGTAATTCAAGAAATTTAATGGATAATTTAAGTGACGGATTAAATGCTTTTAATAGTAATTAACTCGGAACAAATTAAGTAGCAAAATATGAACCTCAAAATATCTAAGTTTAATTATAAACTTCGAGAATAGCACTCTAGATGTATTTAGAATGAACCAATTCTATGAAAGTAGATGTACATCTTCGTTTCAGGGGGGCGCTCCTGATCGACCTGCGTACAGCATGAGATTCGCAGGGCCCCGATCGCAAACAGTGCAATCAATGACGAGCAACTCTAGATCATCTCCTAAATTGGCCCAGAAACATGTTAACGGCGAACCACATGCTTTACCAAGCCCCAGCATTGAAGAAAGCTCACTTAGTTAAATTAATTAATTATTTATTGTATCAATGTTAGATCAATTCAAAAATTGATGCTTCGTATGGAAATATACCTTGATTCATTGTTTTATCCAAACATGGAATTGATGTTGAGCCCTTTTTCATACGATACTTTATATTCGAATTGATTTAACCTTTTTTTAAATTTATTTTGTATGGAAATTATAAGCAAACGATAGAAACAAATGAGACTGGTACAAAAATATTTGGAAGAAACTTGTAAATATTGTAAATAAAATAAAATCTATATGCTTCCTCCAATCTTCCCACTAATACCAAAGCAGTATTTTGTAGATGTAACCATATATTTTTTTATAATGTCAAATATCTATGCTTGTTAATTTAATTTTATAGTTATAAATGTTGTAAGTAATCAGTACCTGGAATGAAAAGTTTAGTATAAAGCTCAGGTGTCGATTATTATAACGTCAGTGTGATTTGTGCCTCTCCGTAATTGTATAAATGTAATTTTGTGTAAATTAAAATGTAGTCTAGAAAATATTCAATGTTATGAAACATAAGAGACTGTAATCATTTCCAATCAATCCAGCTTACAAACTGGAGATACTTACATAACAAAAACTTTATGTAACGCAAAATGGTTAATTCACGAACGTGAATTGACTCATTATTATCATTGTTGCTTTTAGAATAACTTTCGAATATGTTTGTAAGTAACTTTTTTACCAATCCCGCAACTCAATACGCAGGATTGCTCTAAGAGCTGGGGTGCTAATATAAAACTAGCATATTATGTGATTTTTACTGGATGGGTCATTTCCCAACTAACAATATTTATTATAAATGTGAAAATGTTTTGTCTTAATCTACTCTTCTTTATATATATGTGAATATAGAAAAAAAAGGTTTAGTGACCTAATATTTTTTGTCAATTTTAAACGTAATTCTAGTACAGATTTAAAAACTAGATCGAAATAATCAAAAATTTTCGAATTAGAATTTGTACAAATATTTAGGCCAGATCTGGTTTTTAAACTACAACTACAAAACCATTTAGATTTAAGATAGTAAGTAGATACCATAATTACAGGAAATGTCTAATCATACTGTCATCGTTTGTGTGCTTATATAACAGTAATATCTCATTACCGAATTGCATAAATGTTTAATGTAAAATAAAGTAACTTTGCCGTTATACCCAATGCATTCAACTAGTTTGCAAAATTAGTCAAATGCATTTAACAGAGTTTTCCAAACTAAAGGACGTGCGCCCCTAGAGGGGTGCAAAAACCTCTCATGGAAGGCGTGAAATTTAAAAAAAAAATTTAATTTTTAAAACAGGAAAGCAAAAAAGAAGTAGTGTGAACCTAAAAAGAAGTCATCATTCATTTTTGTAGCGGTCGTTTAATATTTCTTTTTTCAGTCAAAGTGGGGCGCAGGTATAAAAAGTTTGGAAAGCACTGCATTACAAAACTTGATGTTAGTCAAAATAAGTGTAGTTCCTAAATGGTTTTGGAATGGTTTGTAAAATCACTCCAAATAATCCTTCCAACTGAATAGAATTTAGTACTGTCCTCCATGTTCTAAACCACTTTTCCTGTAATGTACTAGACAAGATGGTTGATTTGTAGGGTAACAGTAGCATATCTGATTAAAAAAAATCAAGCTAGTTTAATCTCTATTTGATGAGGACATTGTGATATTAAAGATTGATTAATAATATAATATTAAAGACAGATTATAGTTGAGAAAGTCTAGTCATTCAAATGTTGTCATATTAGAAATATTTATCTCTAGTTGTTATTAAAATTGATGGATCTAATAAAAAAAAACAAAGGCAATTTGATGTGTTTTTTTGTTTCCCTAAACTTATTATCCTTAAGTTACAAAATCCTTCTTTCAAACTACATATAGACCGCATATGTTTATGGAAAATCAAGTCAAACTGAGAATCTATTATAGTCTATGGAAAAGAGATAAGCAAGAGATTTTACGTCTCTAATCCAGAAGTTTGAAAATACCAACAAGAGAATGGTAATTTATTAATATAATTGATCTTTTTTAAATTGAGACACGAATTCTGAGATTTCATTTATATGCACTACACCATATATAAGAATTATTTTTAATCATATTTTATCTACACTCTGCAGTGACTTTTCATACATTCATTCTATATTCTACAATGGCTTAATATAACTTTGAACACTGGGTTCTAATTTCCAAAAAGAAAGAGGTTAAATATATATCACTCATTAAGATTATAATAAAAGAAAGAATGGAAAGTAAATCTTTCCTTGTTCTGCAAAAAAAAACTAAAAATTAAGACCTTGCAATTTGAAAAATGAGATTTGCTCCTAAAATTATGTACTTACCAAACAAAAATTTTAATCTTAATTATAGATTCACTTCCTTTTTTGCTTTTCTTATGCACACTTTATTAATTTGATACTACAAATTTAAATAACAATTTAATTGTCTCAAATTACAAATTAGAATATTCTAAAATTAGATATGTCTTTTCTTCTTATTTCAAATTGCCTTTTATTCATAGATATGAACGTGTTATTGAATATTACTCATGAAGTGTTTTAAAATTGAACAGGTATTGAATTTAATATGATTGTTATGAAGATGACTTATTGTCTACAAAACTAATTTAATTCTTTTTAAAATATCAACTAATTGAATCAATCATATTATGTTTCAATAAAATGTTAATTGCATTCTTTAGATTAGTAAATTATGATGGTTCATATTATTGATAAGAAAGCAGTAACGTTAAACCAAATATTTTATTTCGTTTAACATTATTTTGTATTAATTTAAATTTCGTTTGTCTTATTTTCCACCTAATCCAATATTGTAATTGCTTTAAACTTTAAAATCAGATATTATAATACCTATATAATGCAATAAATTAATAAAGTACATTATATAGGTTGCACATGAAGAAGCATTTTTGCCTAGTCTAAAATATTTTAACCCAAGCCAAGATTCAAATATGAAACAACTTAATTATAACTGTACTATTTTCTATATCAATTAGGTATATGATTTTAATTGCAGATTTTCTGATTTTTAAATCTAAAATCTTTATGATCAGGGAAAATTAAACATTTATTTAAAACTGCATCTGAATAAAGAGAAGCATTAGCAAAAAATTATCATATTATATTACAATAAAATATTAATTACATTCTTTTGGATTAGCAAAAAATCTATGAATCATTTCCACCTTTTTGAAAGTATATTTTGTAACAGTATTATTTTTTGAGATTATAACTATCACATATTGCTACAGATACTTTAATACCTCTATTACACTTCTTAAATTTTTTTCTGCTAAATTTTAGCAATTTATTTGTTCCTTTAGCATCTAATATTTGTATAAGATGTTTAATGACTTTCAGAACTGAGGTACCCATCTGGTTTATTGTTGGGCACTACTTTAGGACAATGTAAATATTCTTGGAAAGTATCAAAGAATTAAAGCATATCAAAGAATATTAGAATTAATTGCAAATATTAAATATTTCACTATTTTTAAATATCGATAATTTTAATTAAACTGATTTAAAACATAAAAGTTTTAATTTTAGGTTGCAAACACACCTCGAACCAAGGGTACAGGACTGTTTTTGATACCTTACAAAAAGGAGATATAGAATGACTAATCAAAAGAACTAGAAATTTATAGATGGACCTTATCCAGCTTATAATAAAATAGATTAGAAACCACAAACAGAAAGGTAAATGGTAGGATAGAGGAAGTTTTTGTCTATCAACAATCTAATTTAATTACCATAGCAGTATTCAAAATTATAACGGCGTTTAAAATTCACTGAGCCTCTACTTTGTAGTAATAGAAATTTCTATTTTTTCTGTTTTGATTTTATATTTTGGCAATTAAAATCTTATGAAGCTTCATGATTGGTGCATTTAAAAAAGACATACCGAATAAAATTCACATTAAAATTTGTTTTTTTGCCACATTTACATTTTAATTCTAAATAGAATTTTATAATATCGATAAATTCTTAGTAACATTAAACATTTTCTCCCACCTACATAATTTAGAATATCCAATTGGCTAATATATTTGTAAGCTTATGCAGTAATACTTAGAGCCCAAATTGTTCTAATGAGTAATAAAAAGGCGTTGTATTCAAGTAAGTTCTATCCTTTTTGCAATTAAGATAATTATGCATTATCCTTTTCTACCTTACTGTCTCTTATGAAAGCAGTGTCGTATAAATATCACGATATTACAAGTATTTAATCAGTTTATTAAATTCTTTGGTAGTATTTAATAAAAGTGAAATATGGCTCTATTGAATTATAATCGTAAGTTAATTTTTTATTTTTTTGATAGTGAAAAGTAATGCTTTTGTGTTTGTTGTAGGTGCTTATATTTTGGGGGTGGCTCTTTGCACATTAACTTCATTTGCTTTTTCAACACATAATGATTACGAAAGGATTTACATTGTCGAAAGTAGTGCCCTTGCTTTATCTATATTTTTTCCGATGCTCTACTTATGTTTTTGTGTGGATGTGTACTTGACCAAAATAGATGTGGTCCTTTTCCTTCAATTTACCTACATATCTATAATATCAGGATTCATTTTATGGGTAAACAGTTATATCTATGGTATTTTACTGGTGAAGGGTTTCTTCTTGGGTTTAGCTGTGACTGCACTAATGGTAAGTGATTTACAAGTGATCAGATTAATCTGTTCGTAATATACTCCTTATTTATTTTATAGCTATCATTATTGTATTTTGATAAGAAAACCGATGAATATTTTGATTCAGAGGTTGTGGCTGAGGAAACAACGCTCCCCCCACCGCATCCCCAATGTCCATTAAGGAAGTTAGGATGCACAAATGTCAGAAGAGTTATGATGGGCCCTAATAAAATAGCTTGTACTGGAACTATTAACACTAATAATATCGAAATTGAAGAAATTCTGGAAGGATCCACGTCTCTTGTGCTTCCAAAACATCACTACATTTAATTTGATAGTAAGAACATCTAAGTTTTAAAATTTTAAGTTTTCTAGCTTTTAAAGTCTTTAACGTAAAATTTTTACGGTACATTTTACCGGAGTTAAAAAATTATATTGATATTTGAACAACTGATGATTGTATCTTTTATTATATTATGTACTAGTTTAAGAAATAAAGCAAGTAATAAATAATTAAATAAAAAATAAAGATGTTTGTTTTTTGTGGTCGACTCATTCAATCAATTACTTCTACTTTATATTAAGCAAAATTTTTTAAATGTAAGAAACGAAAAAGAAATATACAAAATTATATCAAGATTTAATTAATTGGTTAAAGACTTGGGATTACGTTGGGAATTAGGCAAGAATAAAATAAAAGAATAATTTTAAATTGTAAATACCTAACCAAATATCGTAGGTAATTATATATTATTAGAAATAAACGTTAATAAAAAATTATTCATAAAAGCCTCACTCTTCATTCAGTCTTCAACCAATTAATCATTTTTAGGTAAAAATATTAACTCATTAAATAATCTTCATCAAATATCATTAAAAAGATATAACTTGTTCTAATAATTTATCCAAAATTAATGCGAAATAATGTAAAAAATAAATAATTAAGATTTTAAAGAGGAATTTGGTTCAAATTTATTATCTAGCGACATCTATCCTCTACTAGTTCCACTTCATAACGTAAAATATGAACTGATTACGCAAGATGGTAGATAAAGCGCAAGTTCCAATATCAATCTTTATTCCTTTTTTACAAAATAAAATAATTTTTTAATTGAAAATTTCTTAAATTAATTGCATCAATTACATTAATAATGTAAATAAAATGCGTGAAGGGAATCAATAATATTATAATAGCATAAAATAGCTTGAAAAAAATATCTTACCTATGTTTTTTTCAAAATGTAGATTCGAAAATTATTAAGTTCCTAATCCTTTTAATAAAAAAAAACAAGAAAATAAATTAGATATGGGAAAGATTTTGTTATAAATTCAATAAATATCTATTAAATTCCAAAGATTCTTTACTAGTACTAAATATATTGACTTAAAACTATAAAATTATTTTTGATATTCCAAGATTTCCACAAATTGAACAATTCAAACGACGAAACAAAAACATTATCAAAATAAAGTTTTTCCTTTTTCGAAATGAGCAACCATGAAGTTCTTAATAGCATGTGAGGTATATAAGGTATATAAATTAAGTAATGAGATAGATTTTTCAATTGTTTTATTCGTATGGAATTACAATTCAATATTGTATCCCTCAAAATAACTTCCTTGGATAGCCACGTAGCACTGGAGATGGTGATTTTTCAACCTCCGTCAGAGAAAAAAGTCACAATCACTCATGTTGGGACAATAAGGAGACTAAGGAGCCACAGGAAGGTTTTACTGGCAAAAAACTGCATTGTAGTGATGCAACAGACATTTCTTGTTAATATTTGGTCTCACATTTCGAAATTTTTGAAGAACCTCTGAATGAAATTGTTAATTAACTGCTGAGTCTTAACGCACACACTCTTTGTGGACGATTCCTTGGCTATCAAAAAAATATCAGAATTAATTTGAATTTCGGCTTGCTTATTCTTACCTCACCAGTAATAACAAAGTTTATAATGAATAAAATGCTTTCAGCGTGAATTCTAATAGAACTTTATTAATAGTTTTTTTTTGTCAGGAATTAGTATGAAGTGGCTTCAAATTAAATATTTTGAATTCATTTTAATTTCGGCTATTATTTTAATGAACTCCTTTTATACTAATAATTATAATGCATGTGATTTTAATTAATCTCATATTGATGATTTAAGAAAATCGTTAAAAATCATAATGAGTGTATTTGTTATATGGAAAATATACATACAGTTATACAGATGAATCACAGGATGATCCAAATAAAATTTTAATATGTCAAAGACAATTATCCATTCAAATGATAATAAATGTTTGCTCACATGTTAATAATACAGGACTAAGCATTAATCTGTACAAGTGCAATATAATGCGTGAGAGTGACAATTTGTATACTAAATATGTATAGGATCGTGCATGTATACATCTGCATTGACAAAAAAAAAATGCAAATTGACACGTAATTCAATTAACGTATTGAATTACATGTCTTATTTAGAAGTGATCTGATTTTGACAAAATTTAACTTACACCAGTTTTTATAAAATATCAAAGTAATGTTTTTTCCAGTTAAAGAAAAGTATAATTTATTTTGTTTCATTCATTTATCTTTAAAATTAATTAATATATTAGCACTAATTCTCACTTGGTTTACTTGAGTAGAAACCACTTCAGATTTTTTACTTTACAAATGAACAACTGGTTGGATTTTAGGAGATTTTAAACTGTTTGAATTAGGAAAAAATTTCCAATATGGAAATATCAAGTGACAACGCAAGCTCAATTTTACTAAAAGGGCTGAAAGCCTCTCTGGGAAGTGGTTGAGATGACGCAACAAAGATTGAGGAAATACAATCACCTGACTATACTGTTACAGTATTATTTATCAAAAACTTTAAAGAGTTAGATATTAAATATATCAAAGAATGCTAAAATTAGCAAAAAATATCTAAGAATGCTAAAATTAGAATATAAAAAAGCGCCAAAAATTTCAATAGTTTCCAATAAATACTTCTCAAATTGTTAATCTTTTTTTATGCTAAGGGTTTTAACCATTATTGACCATTGCTGATACTGTTTAAAAACTGTAAACTAGATATCAATATAAGCCAGTACAATTAATCTCTAAACAAGCTTCATCAAGCAATAAGATAAAAAGTTTCATTCCTAAGAAGTTGACAGAACTGTTACAAAAAAATTAAAATTAAAAAAAATATTGAAAGTTTAGGAATTAGAAAGGTATAATTAATTAACTTAAAATACTGACCAAAACTAAATTGTTTTTAAAATTAATAAAATAAAAATAAATAACAATAAAACTTCCTTAAAAGCAATAGAAAATCATCGTTTTACTTTTTACAAACATATTTTTCTGGACAAAAACAAAGCGTATCTATCTTATATAAATCTTATCAATCTTATACCATTAAAATTGCAATTAAGATTTCTAATTGTTTTATAATATTATTTACGTTTTTAATCCTTATAATTTTATTCCTGATTTAAGGAATTTGAAAAATTGATGATAGTATTAATGCAATTAAACTAGTTGCGAATGTAGAGGAACTTATAAACATAAGTCAGTGTCAAACAATTAGAATATGAGTTGCAATATTTAAATATATGATATAGAGTCGGGCCAGAGAAATCATTTCCCGGTTAGGAACATCCTCTGAGGGCGGCGGGAAAGGAAGTACCAATGGCAGGATACATGTCACATGACCGGATATCTATCTAATTTACTATGACGATAGCTTGTGGGGATAACTCGTACAATATTCTACACAAAACGTTTTAAATGCGTGTAGACTCTTTTATATATTTTTATAATATTGTTTCATGTAAGTTATGAACCTACATTCAAATGCCAATCTTAATTTAGATGTCTAGTTTTGGTAATAATACATTAATAGCAATTGTAAACACTTAAGGTTGTTGAAATAAACACATCTGCTACTGTGTTTGTAGATAATGCAAAATATTCATTAATGCAAGTAGTGAAAATAAGATTACCCCACTAAATTCAAGTGGCTATAATAGAATAATAATCTTACGCTATTTTATATGAGTCATTTATAAACGTACTATCTTTAGATCGGTACATTAAACGCGCTTTGTGTCTTCCTAATCATATTTTATTTTAAGTTTTCCTTAATTTCCAAAATTAAGAAAAAAATATATTAAATCATTATTTTTGTCCAGTAATTTACAGGACAAAAATATTGATATTGTGTCCACCTCTACTCCCACGGCTCGCGCACAAATCTTGGACACGCTTTCGGCATTAGACAATATGACGATTCCCAAAATTTCAGTCCTTAACTTGCTCTATAACGCTTAGGAGGGCGATTCAAATCATTTTCGTCTTTTTTAAATGAAAAAACGAAATTCCGTATTTTATCATAAAATATTCAAAAAATGATGTACAAAAATTTTCAAAGGAACATAATCAATCAGAAATACTCAGTAATAATATCACAAACTACGAAATGCGATAGCTTAAGCAAAATTAATAATTAATATATAAAATATTAATGCTGATTAATCGCAAGGTGGAAAGGTTATGCGAATCAAGTTTTACAACTCTTTTTAAGCTTCATTATTTATTGCCTCACAATTCTCGTAACAATTCCTCTTGATTTCAAAATAAATTCTATTGTGCTATTAAATTTTTGATAACAGGTATGAATGTATTCAGTAATTCATTCAGAACAATCCTGAAATTCATAAATCTGTACTTTATGTAGTTACACAAATGGCTCTAATAAACACAAATTAAAGCGTCCATTACTGGATTGTGCACAAATGCGAAAATTGCTCACACGTTAACAACTTAAATTACTTTAACAATATAAATCCTTCAATTAATGAAAAAAGTCTACTTTTTATATACAATATGTTTTGATGCATACATCAATTTAATTACTGTTAATATTACAATAACTTTAAATTTCTTAAATTACTATCAAAAAAAAAGCCTGGTGTCCAAAATAC
Organism: Coproporus ventriculus; assembly: GCA_027574865.2. Lineage (NCBI taxonomy): Eukaryota > Metazoa > Arthropoda > Insecta > Coleoptera > Staphylinidae > Coproporus > Coproporus ventriculus. The sequence continues at coordinate 148,538 of JAODAH020026127.1, forward strand.
AGAAAAAAAAACACTTTAAGGATTTAAGAAAAAATGGCTTCCTAGTTTGTTCACAATAAAAAATTATTAAAAATATTTAATGATTTTTTTATTTTATTTTTAATTGACAAACAAATTATTGAAAAATATAAATTCCGCTAAAGGAAAATCAGTCACGCAGAACTGATTTGAAGTCTACAAATCGCAAACCAATACAAGTGCTGTTACGAAGTAACTATTGATTTCTTCAAGTGATAATTGTGTAAATTTGTCAACCTAACTTCATAATGCTATCAGTGTTGTAAGATTTTTAAAATATATCATAATAATTTCTGTTGATGAATGTACAAATGTACTTTGCAACTCGAGTGGATTGTTCATATTGCATTTGGATGATTGAGCACTCCCTTTGTTCTCCTACTGGTGCCAAGTGGACACTTTATCCACTCATGTTGCAGGAGCTATTATTATCATAAGACAATTAGTTTTTAACTTCTAAATGCAACAAAACTTTGTTTATGAATATTGATCCATATATTTGGTGTGATGTGCCACTTGCGCATATGGTTTATTGCCTGAGTATGGAAGAGCGGCTTTAATCCGATAGACCGTTTGCGCTGAACATGGAATTAATTTTTAATGCCATTTAACGGGCATCTTTCTTTACAAGCTTACTTATTTCGCGAAGATTTTAGATTTTCGATTTATATAAAAATTAATAGTGTAAGTATAGTACAGAAATTCACCAATAGTGAATCGAATAATCGAATGCATTAAGTTGTGAATTTAATTATGGTATACAGAAGCGGAAAATGGATCGTTTTGATTTTATTAAATGCTCTAGGCACAATTATTAAAAAAAATTCTATATGTATATTTTAAATGTAAGTATGTTTAATAGAAGAAACCCGGACTAGTTTCATAATAGCCTTATTATACTCTCCAAATTTTTACATTTTGGTGTTGTCACTGGCAGATTGATCTTTTGTCAAATAAGACTGAAATTTAATTGATGATAATTCTTTGCATCGCAAATATTTATTTATTTTCAAATAAAGTATTTAAATATTTCAGAGGCTTGATTCTATAGCGGAACTGAAGAAAAATGATTGAAAATAAGTCTGAATTAATGCATCAAACAACAATCGCAATTATTTTGTTTAAATATATATATTTTTTTATTTAAAATTAATATTTGGAATAATTATATCTATAAATACTACAAAAAAGCAATACATTGAAATAGTATGCAAGCCGACTCGAGGTGTATTTTACTTTAGCAAAAAATAATATCATCAGCTTTTTTGTAGTCAGAGGGAGCTCGCAAGGATTTAATAAGCACTTGAAGTTTTAAAAAATTTAAGTGGCATGTAAATGGTGATAGATTGAATAATCTTATTATTTTTAACGTTTTTTATTTATTATTTATTTTTATATTACTTTAGCTTATAACTTGGGAAATAATTAATATTTTTAACTAAAATAAAAAAGGATCTCATAAGTATAATAATCAGCTTTCGACTGCACTTTTAATTTATTTATTTATCTGCAATAGATTTGAAGTGAGAAAGTTTAAACGCGTCGAGCACGGAATAATTGTCGGAAAGTTTAATCAGTTTTTCGCTTGTATAACTGAAATTTTAAAATAAAACAAAGTACGGTCGGGAGCTGCGTATGATAACTATGAGATTCTTTTTGTTTTATTTAAAAATTTTAATTATTTAAAATATTATAAAACATCGCCTTCAATCTAACTAATAACTCTGTACGTGCTTCTATATATCTGACAACATAATGGAGCCTTCAAACTCTCAACTGCGAACAAAACATTACCTCACCGATCATCATTCCAATGATTTTTTTTCCTATATTCCTTCAAACTAACATTTGAAGGCTTAGAGAATTCTGACTGTATGCTCACTTACTTCTTGTTTGAATTGCCGTTCGATGCCTATTTCAGAGTGTTTGCAACGCTGTAAATCGATAATCGATAGGACCGTGAAACCATTGAAAGTTCCAAAAGTGGAAAACAACAACAAATAACAGTATGATGCCAACAATGGAAATTTTTGTACTCGAATATCTCCACCATTGCCACTTAGGTAATATCCAAAACCAGTTTCTATTTTGCATGATAATTTGAACATGAGTCTGGTGTTCTGCACATGAGCAGAAGTTACTTGGAATGAAAATTTTACAAAGATATTTGTTTTTGTCACAAGCTGTAATAGGCGACAACATTTAGATGCGTCACTAGGACCCGAAACAAAATCAAGGATCGGAGCAGCAAGTTCAAGAAGAATATCCATCTTAAATAAAGGTGTGAACATAAGCCTAATATTAGTAATAGTCCATTCTCATCTGCATCTGCATTCTGTAAAGTTTGATTATTTCGAATATAGTCTATTTTCTTCTGGAATAAAATTTCACAACTTTCTTTATTAAGCAGTATGCGATATGGTGGTAAGAAGTAGTGTTTACAAATATCTGGAATATTAGATACACTAATAGTTGTAATCAGATTAATGTTGCGCATTCAGAAAGTGTTTTGACGATGGGGAAATGAAACTGTGTTAATAATTGGCATAATTGTTTCTATGTTTAACTACGTGTACTAATTTTTTAACACATGCTTTTCGAAAATAATTGAAATAATCCCCTCCACAAACTACTTTTGACATATTTGATTGGACGATAAAATGATGAAATGATTAGTTAGTTGGTAGGGCTGAAGACGATGAGTGGAAGTTAGAAGCTAACAAATAGTCAGTGGTTCATCGCCTATTGAGCTGGCCACTCTTTAGTGCTTAGTGCTGTTTGGTGTTTTGTGTTGTGTCTGTGGTGTCAGTACACTCTTAACCACGTGGATTTTCTACCGGTAATTATGGACTATCAGTGCTTCTGTTTTGAGCTGCATTTGGATACCAAAACAATCAGGACTAATCATTTATGATTAAAAATACATGTGTCTACTTCGAAGATTTTAATAGTGATTCAGGCATAAAATATTTTTTAAAAATTGTGAAAAGAGAAAATTTGTTATTGGTATGTTTTTTGAATTCCTTCATAAAAATCCGTTTCGTTCTGATTTGTAAACAAGTGGGATTGTTAAGTGTCAGTGTGGATAAATTTTAATAGGTAGTTTATGGTGTAACATAAACCTTTATTGAAATGTATAGCATCAATTACGCTAGAGCCCCCCATATTTAATAACCTGTCTGGCAATCTCCCTACGATACAATTTTAATTTTGATATGTGATTTATAGGGAGATGAGCATTAGTATTTAGCAGTACAGTGGCATTAGCGGAAATGCCCAGTTATATAATATTGGTGCCCCAGATAAGTATTATACACCCACGATATATAACCTGGCATTTAAAATTAACAAACTTATAATCAAACAATTACCAAAGAAGAACAAATAAATTTTTTGAACCCTCATATTCGATTAAATGGGCCGCGATAAATATAGCAATTAAAATCCCGAATAGCTTTCAGTTCGGATATAATTATGAGAGACTGAACTGTATCCTTCCTAAAATACTTCCTTAAATTGTGAAAAGACGTATGATAGGATTTTGCGCACAGAAACTTTTTGTAAAAAATAATTTAAAACAATTAATGATTAGTCTGAATTGTGATGGATACACCGAATGCAGCTTTCATTCCCTTACTGTAAGCTCGACGTAACAGTTCAAAAGTGTTAAGTTCGTGATTTTTTTTTAGATAGTAGCTTGGTTCGGTGATGAGTTTAGCCATTTAGGAGATAGTGTAGTCTATAAAAATATATAATGGCTGACAGAAAAGAAGAATCTCAAGACTGTTTGGAAAATACATTATTAAATAGACATGGAGAGGAAGCGATAGAACTGCCAACGTTAACTAGTGTTAATTCATCGAATCCAGTTACTTCCAAAAATGCAGTCCCAGAACGAGGGACATGGGCTAGCAAATTAGACTTTATACTTTCCGTAGTAGGTTTGGCCATCGGTTTAGGTAATGTTTGGAGATTTCCATATTTGTGTTATAAAAATGGTGGAGGTGCTTTTCTCGTCCCTTACTTTATCACACTTTTCTTGGCTGGCATACCTATGTTCTTCCTTGAACTTGCACTTGGACAAATGATGACCATAGGTGGTCTCGGAGTTTTCAAAATTGCACCAATATTTAAAGGTCAGAAATTTTTTTTTTAACAAACTGTCTTCTAAAATTCCTTACCTTTCCAGGAATCGGGTATGCAGCGGCTGTAATGTCATGTTGGATGAATATATATTACATAGTAATTTTAGCATGGGCGATATTTTATTTTTTCATGTCCCTTCGATCAGGTAAATTTAACTAAGATATTTGTGGTGGTGAAAAAATTATCTTTCAGCTTTTTTCTTCAAAATTGAGTTTACTAATCCTAACAAGTATTTATATAAATTGTAAAAACGACTGCTTGAAAAAATTAGAATATAAATATTAGAACTGAAAATAAATTACCCAAAAATATTAATTTAATTTTTTGTTTATCCAATGCAATAAATCCATTTTGACAGAAAGTGAAGATTTAAAAAAAATTAATTTCATATAGTCATATTTATATTTGCATAAAGAAATATGTCAAAAACTTTGTGATATTGTCCAAATATTTTTAGTGAAAAGAAACTTCAAAAGTCAAACAGTTATAAGATACCGATTTGTTTTTTTTTTGTTTTTCTTAACCTTCGCTCAAAAGGTATTTACTTTCGGAACTATTCTAGATGTACCTTGGCGAACATGTAGTAATTACTGGAATACAAAATATTGCGTAAACCCGTATGATAGAAGAGCTTTAACCTGTTGGGAAACATACAACGCAAACAACACCTTCAGCAAAATTTGCGCTATAAACTCAGTAAATGTATCAGTAACGGATTTAACCGATCCTGTAAAAGAATTTTGGGAGTAAGTTATAAATTAGAATCATATTATTTCAATTTAAAATTATAAATAAATTTTAGGCGCAGAGCTTTAATGATTTCTCCAGGAATTGAACATGTGGGTGGAATCCGATGGGAATTAGCAGGAACTCTACTTTTTGTTTGGATAATTTGTTATTTTTGTATTTGGAAAGGTGTAAAATGGACTGGAAAAGTAGTATACTTCACTGCGTTGTTCCCTTATTTCTTATTAACTGTACTTCTAATTCGTGGAGTTACTTTACCTGGTGCCATGGAAGGAATTAAATTTTACGTTATGCCAAATATGGCCAAACTAAGAGAATCGGAAGTATGGATTGATGCTGTTACACAAATTTTCTTCTCATATGGTTTAGGTTTAGGAACTTTAGTTGCTCTAGGAAGCTACAATAAATTCACAAATAACGTCTACAAGTAAATTTTAACATATAATTACAATGTAGAAAATTTCTGTATTATTTTTGTTTATTTTAGAGATGCACTGATAGTGTGTACAGTTAATTCGAGTACCAGCATGTTTGCAGGTTTCGTAATCTTCTCAGTGGTTGGTTTTATGGCACATGAACAACAAAAACCAGTTGCGGAAGTAGCTGTTTCAGGTAAGAAAATATTTTGACATATTAAAATTGAATTTCATTATTATTTTTATGCTCGTAAATCCAACATAAAATCACAAAAGATAAGTTATATTTAACCACCTAGTCAATTTGCTCGTCTAGCCATTTTCTTTGCATGATAAGTTTAATCTCTCTATACTTTTGGACTGTTACTTTTCTTTTCGGCTTGTTTGTAGTTTTCTCCTCCATTTTTTCTGAAATCTGTATCTAAATGTTGTTGCTTCCTAACATCTGGTTGGTTTTCTATAAGCAGATACGGATGGCATTGACGTAGTATACTCATGCATGTTAATTTTTAGTGTTTCTATTATCGTTGGTGAATGAGCCTGGCGATTTTTTATTTTGAGAAATCTTGTGATCTTTCTTCTATAGTAAAATCCCGAATGTTGTAAATAGTTACCTTCTTCTCAGAATTGAAGAACATACAGTTAATATTAAAGCTAGTAACAATTGACAAACTTGTTGCCTCCAGAGTTTTATTTCAGGATATTAATAATTCACGAAAGCAGTCATTTTTAGCAGAATTGTTTTTATTATTATTAATTAAAAATACGTCAGTTAATAATAAATATGTAGAGAAACCTTTCATGGACTAGACAATCAAAAACTTTAATATTATGATGTTAATTTATTCACTCTGATTGAGATCGGTTCATTATTAAAATATAATGCTGCAATTTATAAGGATAGTGTTCTATTTTTAGTCCAAGTCGTTTAAAAATAAACTTATTACTTTTTTGCCCAGAGAAGTTTATTTGTTTCGTTACTAAATATTAATAAAACATAACAAAAATTTTGAAAATAAATTCAGAAGTTTTGAAGCTTGTTTTTTGTATGAAATAAATTCAGGAAACTTTTTATACGTAGACTTAAACAGATATTACAATATCAAAAACTTGCTTTTTCTTTATTCTCAAAAAAGTGTATGGAATCTGAATTGTTTGCGATATAAATCGGTTATTTTTGACAAAAATTGTTATTAACATTATTACTTAATAGTTAGATAATTAGGAATTTGGATTAAATGTTCCTTTTAAATTAAAATCACAAAATATAAATATCGTAAGTTGTAATTCTTAATATTGTTCCAATTTCTTTGCTTTCAGGTCCTGGTTTAGCCTTCTTAGCTTATCCGTCAGCAGTTCTGCAGCTTCCAGGTTCGCCTTTATGGGCTTGCCTGTTCTTCTTTATGATCTTATTAATCGGTTTGGATTCCCAGTTCTGTACTATGGAAGGTTTCGTGACGGCTGTTATTGATGAATGGCCCCATCTTTTACGTCCCAGAAAAGAAATATTCATTGCTGTTGTGTGTGCTCTTTCATATATTGTAGGATTATCTTGCGTATCAGAGGTAAGTAGAAAATTATAACATACTCTGTTATTTAGACAAAAAATTCATTTGTGCAAAATTTTTGATATTCAAAACAATTAAAAATTTTCAATACGATAATTGACTTTCTTTTTTATAATTACTTTAATTTGATCTTTTTTCTATTTTGTGTACAATTACATAACAAAGTCATTGCTACACTGTCGTCATATAGCATGGCGTGGCATGTTACAAGTAGGTGTGTGCCTTTACTCTGGCACCCCAAAAAAATTCTTTTTCGTCGGTTAGGTACGCACACCTGATTACACCAACCAATTTGTGAAAAACAGAGATCTATAATGTGGCAGAAAGCTAGTGTGGCAAAACTTCGAAGTTAAAGGTCTTTGTCTCCCTAAGCTGAAAAAGTCGTGCGCGTATCATTATTGTAATCTTAGCACTAAGTACATAGACACAAATTCATTCAAAACTCGGTTCTTTACGTTTGCTATTCTTTTCTCATATTTAAAACAAAAATTGCCTACCGTAATGTTGCGACAGGGTTTTTTGAAAACAAAGTTCTATATCTGAACTATCCTAAGACGATGCAACAAGTCAGGAAGAAATTAAACAACAAATTTTAAAATCCAGACACCAAACGCACTTGCCAAAAGAGCCATGGTGCTCGTTTGAATGGCATTTTATTTAATGTCTAATGTCAACATTTACACTATTGAAATCAGCAAAAATTTTTCAGTTTATTTCTCTATATATAGGGTGGAATGTACGTGTTCCAAATATTGGATTCCTATGCTGTAAGTGGATTCTGTTTGCTGTTCTTGATCTTCTTCGAATGCATTGCTATTTCTTGGGCCTTTGGTGTAAACCGATTCTATGATGGCATTAAAGAAATGATTGGCTATTACCCAATGAAATGGTGGAAATTTTGCTGGACAATTACTACCCCATGCATCTGCATTGTAAGTCTTATTTTTCTAAAAATTGCAAAATAATGCTATATAATTTAAACAGGGCGTGTTCTTTTTCAATCTTGTACAATGGACCCCAGTGAAGTACCTCAATTATGAATTCCCCTTATGGGCACATCTATTCGGTTGGTTTACGGCATTAACGTCAATGTTGTGCATTCCTGGTTACATGATATGGTTATGGTATACCACACCTGGGGACAAGGCAACGGTATGTCACCGAAACAAATCATATCCTTTTGATTAACTTTTATTTGTCTTTCAGAAAATTCGTTTATTGGTGAGAATAGATGACGATGTACCTACAGTGAGAGCGAAAATGGTAACTGAAGCGCAAGCTCAAGCGGCAAAATTATAAACCTATTTATTTAAAAAGAACTAAAAAGTGATTTTTTTAACCACAGACACGGAACTGGTCATTTTTTGTTTTCCTCCTTCCGTGAAATTAATTAATAGTGTTCATGTTATTGCTTTGCAATTAAGCGATTAGCATGTTTATAGTTAATTTTTCTTTATATAACTATTATATTTGCGATTCGCAAATAATTTTATAGGGAGCCCGAAGCCCGGTACAAGCACATGTACAACTACACAGTATTTATCATACATATATTTAAATAAGTCATTTTTCATACGTTTTCATATTTTTGTAGATATTCCTAGTTTATTTGAATATATTTTACATGTTTTTTTAGCGCAATCGTACCTATAATATACAGAAAATTACCTTAAGATTTTTTTTGTGCTTTCGTTTATGTTAATAATTTATATTTATAACGATATATCGATGTTAGAGACAATTTAGTTAGATATAGAATAATAAAATGCATTTTCTATGTGTATTTATGAAGTTTATAATTGTACAATAATATGTATATTGCTTAATACTCAGAAATAAAAAAAAGTTTTCAATGTATTTTTTGTTTCATCCAGCGTAAGAACATATTAACAACTTACTATAGTTTGAAAAAAAAAGAAAAGAAAAACGTGGAATAAATTAGGTTTAAATTTCGTGACACAGTAAAAGTTTTTCCTCTAACAATAAGTTTTCTATTCATATCTTCCATCAATCAAAGATATTAACAATAAAATACATCTCGCTAATATAATACTTTACTTTAGATTTATGACTTTTGTATAAAATTCAACAAAATAAATAAATCCGCATTAGTTATGATTAATGGTAGATCTATTGTATTGATGACCTCCGAGTTAAGCGTCGCATTACTATAATAGTTCAGTGAAAATTCCGTAGATGCCTCTGTCGTACTGAAAAACCCTCCTGCCTCGGGGAATAGATTCCTGCTGGGAATGCGCGCATTGCAGACGCTTTTATCGTCGTTCAGCGTCGGTTTATACATGTATCTCAGTTTCCTAGACATAACCTAATAGTATCAGACTAAATTCGTAAAAGTAACAAATGATTTCGAAGCCTTATTAACACAAGCAATTATGTATAAAACGGGTAACCAAAACCATATCACAGTGAAAACAGTATCTTCATTGATTTGATAATGAATAGTGCCTTTAAATAAATTAATTAATAAAAATAAATAAACAAATTTCTTCGCTTTTAATTTTCTTGATTTAAAAATTTCAAACCAAAAATCATATCAAGATGATGGAGAGGAAAATGATATATGCATTCCGTGGCTGGATTGCATTTGTTGCCTTCATGGATTTAGGGACTGCAGTGAGGAGTTACATAGAAAAGCGCTCGTTTCTAAGTAAAACATTAGCAGATGTATCAGACTTTGTCGACGGTAAAAAAATCTATAAATTACTTACACCTGAAACGAATCTAAATGAAGCTTTTTCAGAGGAATATACCACTTCTAGAATTTTGGGCATATATTCAATCCTAAAAGCCCTAGCATTAATTCACTGTACTCTCTACATCCATTACAAACCGTAAGTACATTTTAAATTTATATCTTTAACTTATACAATTTTAAATCTATCGGATCATTTCTTTTTTACTTGTTTACTTGTTTTCTATTTTAATAAAATCAGATCAGTATAGAATAGAAATTTAAAATTGTCGGGTTATTTTAAGATTAGTTTTCGTGTTTTAAAATATTCACATTGTATTGCAAATGTAGGGTAGGAAGAACATCACGCGTCCGATTACATACGGTGTAAAGAGGGGACGGGGGTGGTAGTTCGAGGGTGAATGCATAAGGGTTATAATCGACCCACAACTTTTGCTAAGCATAAAAGTTAAATTTATTGTTATTATTATCAAGCTTAATAAAAAGGGAACTGTCCGAAATAAAATTTGAATCGAATTGAATTTCTTTTATCTCAGTTAATTAACATTTTTTCATGGGTTCTATTCTTTATATACAAAAGATAATATTTGAGTGAAATGTAGTTAGAGGTAATGATGGGGAAAACTGCGGGTACGTGCCAAAAAATATCACGGCAAAATGTTTAAAAAACTTGAGTTTGATGTGAAATTATTATTTATAAGGGGTTTTTATTAAATTATTCATTATAACCTTGTGCCAAAGTTGTCACATTAGTGATGCAATAAGTTTTTCTGTGTGGGATGTAAAAACCTTTTCATCTAAATTTAATAAACCAACATTTATAGTATAACAAAATAGTGAACACTGTTTGTGGATAATAAGTCATTTTATATTTTATTTCAATAAAAGGAAAATTAAATTAGAACATCACCCGCTTTCTTCTTTGATAACTTTTACTTAAAATGTCTATTTCTATATTTTTATATATACTTTTAAATTGTATGAAAACAAATATCTCCGAAAGGGTGGTGAAACCCTATAATTTGAAAATCTACCAAACTCATTTAAAATTTGGAAAAACTAAAAATGAATTTAATACAGTGGAAAGGTATTGGAATGAAGGAAAACTTTACTATTTACTACATAAATAATGTTAATAAAAACAAATTCTATCAACGTTTTTTTTTTCATATAACATTTAAATGTAATCATTCAATATTCATTTGCAAAAATAAGAAATCTTTATTTGTACCATGGAGAGTAATAATAAATTACATTAGCACTCTTTTAATTTTAAAGGCAGTTGATTCAACAATGAGTGAGCGCATTTCAATAATTTAAAAAGGTGGTAAAAGCCAAAATCAATAGTGCTGGTTTTATATTGGATTAGTTTCTGAAGTACAAATGGATTCGCTATATAACTTTTTTAATTGATTATATAGCAGATAAATTTAATGAATAGAATATGCATGTGCCAATTGCAATAATAGCGAAATGAAAATGAAGACCGTTTCATCAAATTGATAAATGCGAAACATCATTTTCAGAATTTGATTTATGGTACAGATAATTCATTAACAGAATGATTTGTTTCAGAGTTGTTAGCATGGGTATTTGTTCCTTATTGGTAACTGTTGTATTATACATAACGGAGACTTTATATTTTAGAGCAGCGACATTGAGTTTTTACGTAGTATTTCCTTGCATCTTGAATGGTAAGCAGTTTATTTCAATATTAAATTTGCATATTTTCTGAAGATCCGTTTTCGCCTTGGCACTGTGACAACAAAATCGTCAGCCCCTGCAAATTTACTTACATTATTAGTAAAGCTGAAATTAATCCAGAAAACGTTTTATTATTTTATTTGAATCAATTTGTTTCAGCGGTTACATTAGGAGGTTTAATATATTTGCCAAAACATTTGAAACTCTGGGATCCACCTTTAGAAGTAGATGAAGAAAATGTACAATTGTTGAAACATGCAAGCGCCATGAAGAGGAGGCGCAATACTAGGAAAAATAACTAGACGCTCATTATCACTAAGACTTGCCAAAAACAATTCGACTAGTTTTACTTCTTTAATATTTATTATATCTATTTTTACTCCTTAATATTTAATACACAAATCGCTTTTTAGGAAAATTTTTACATAAAAGTATTACTTATTTGTTAAAGTTAGACGTGGATAGTTTGTTTTTCGATTAATCTACTCCAATAAAGAAAAATCTTTTAATAAGTAGTATGTATTTATAAAATAATTTACAATTGTTAAACATGATATTCAATAAAACAAATACAAAGAAAATGCGTTTCCTTAATAAACCATTATTTTATATTTGCTTCATTATTTTCCTCATTTTTAACATGGAAATGTTAATATAAAATTTCATAAGAAAATAAATTTAATGGGCATATTGAGTTACTTAATTTTCTTCTTTTTTAATGCTTTTTTAGTTTAGGAAACCTTTACAAAAACAAAAAGCGTTTCGTGACAATAAATTTTTTGCTATTGATTAAAGATCAAGACAATTTTAATGCTGCATAAACACACCAGATTGTTTGCTCAATAAAATTTGAAATAGTTAGTTGACCTTTATTAAAATAATTTCAGAAAACCAGAAATATTAAACCGTTGTAGACTATTTAAAACAAATTAAAAGTTATTGAAAAATCCAACCGAATAGTTTCAAAGTTTATTGCATGAAATATTTCAATATGAAAATTGATAATAATTCTTTGACTCTTTTGAGATATTAATTTTACTTTAATCTTTCAACTTCTGTTTTATAAATTTAAATAGAAAATTTAACAAACCAAAATCAAAATTATAAGGATTAATAAATCAATAATTCACTGGTATAAATTTATTAATTAAACTGCATGTATTTTAACATTTATAGTACTAATACCGTATTAACTATAACAGAACTTTTTCAAACTGTTATTCATACTCTATAAAATTGCACCAATTGATATTTAAAAGGCTAATATAACTTAATATTTATTTAGGATTCGCTCTTCGAAGCGCTCGTCTTCTAATGTTCTCCATTGTGTTCGTGATGAACCATTGGCACAATCTAGGTGAAATGTATTGTATGGTATGTATAAATCCGGCCATTAGAGTATGCGTGAAGTAACCAGTTGTTCTATCTTCTATTCCAATAGTCTTTATAGCTTCGCTCACATATTTTTCAGGAGATGGTGCTAACCAAGTAGATTTCTTAATTTTTGACATTTTTGTAGCAACATAACCAGGTAATAAACATTGTATGATTATTCCATATTTCGAATATTCCATATTTAAATCAAGTGAAAATTTATCGACGAAAGCTTTCGAAGCGGAATAGATAGTTAAAAGTGGGCTAGGTATTTGTGCAGATGTCGATGAAACATTAACTATAACACCCTTCTTCCTATCGACCATTCCGGGCATAACAATTTTACACATATTCGTAACAGAAACAATATTACAGTTTATTATATCCTTGTATAAATTATCGTTCTCTTTTATTGACAGGAAATATTCGGGATAGGGATAGCTCATACCGACATTATTCACTAGAACTCCAATTTCAAGCCCTTGTAGTTGCTTATCGATTATATGGTAGATTTGTTCACCTTCTGTGAAATCAACCGCAATCGTCTTCGTTTCCACATTGTATTTGGTACCTAAAATCAAATTTCATTATTAATATATTCCTAAGGAACAATAACTACATCTCAGAAAATTATGACAAGCCTTAGGAAAAGGACCCGTGTTGGATGGGAGAACAATGGGATCAATTGCATTCACTATTCATCATATTATATAATATTTATTCTTAAAAATATATTTCACATGCATTGCGCTTACTATTTAATTTGATAGTTGACCAAATTTTACAAAAAATAATTATTCATATTAAATTTTATCTTTCCTCTCTTTTTATCTAAAAATAATTATATTTTTTCCATTTCGTTTCATTTCCGCAAATAAATCTAAAACATTGCGTTTGGTTATTTTTTCAGATGTCAAACAAAAATATTTTTGATAGACATAAATGTACAGGAATAAAATCGACCCACTAAAAATTGTAAGTTTTCACGGAAATATAAATAAATCCTCAAAATATTTTTATATGTAATTTATGACACATGCAAAATTGTTGTAACCAGAATTGTATTGATTTACTTCCAGCATAAAACTGCTTTAATTTATTGCTTTCGAAAATAAATTTTATATCTTAAAGAATATTAATTTTATTTTGTATAATATTTCATATCTCTTTTTCAATCGAATGATATATTTTGATGTTTACATCTACGCCCTTTTACTTGTAGAAAAGAAGTTTTATCATTTATTTAAGGGTTGTTTTTTCCGATTTAATATCAAGGGCTCCGTTCATTGACTCAAATGTAGTGGTTATTATTTATTTATTTTTATCATTCTGGCAAAATTCCCTGTAGTTCTAAATGTGTTTGGAATGCGACTTTTATACACGCTGTAATAAAATCTAATGAGAGAAATTATACCTAGCTTTTCTAATTATGTTATTAGTATTGTTTAAAAAAGCAGTTCAAGTTCAAACGAAATTAAAATAATATATTGGTAATATAACTCTTAAAAAAAACAATCAAATCGTATTTGGAAAAATAGTAAAAATCTTGAGAAAAATTTTTATTTTAATGACTAGCTAGAGCTATTCAATATTTTTGTGCATGCGCTAACAGATCTCGAAAACTTGAGGACAAATTTGAATACATTATTTTCACACATTTTCAAAATTTGTATTTTTAAAAACAAAAAATGTATTATCTGCAGAATTAACAATATTAGTTCATTTTGAACAATTTTAATTTGCAACTTATTGATTATTTTAATTTGTGAATTACAATTGAAAGAAAAAAATAAAATAATTAAAATTGTTTCTTATTAGAATATGAAATAAAACTGACGACTAATCTCAAAGATAATATGTTAGTGACCTAAGTATTGTATAATATTTATCTTCTTTATATCCAAGTAGCCCAAATAAGTAAAGGTAACATTTTGACAAATCTGGATTGTAAGCTGGGCATTTAACCATTCTCCAATGGAGTTTCTTAAGTTTTGATTTTGTTAAAACAGTGATTTTGATGAATACCAAATCATTTTTATCTTTGTCTTTAAAATATATTAGCTAATAATGAGTTCTTCAACAATTTCCAGAACCGTAAACCGCCGATCTCCACCGAATTTTCGTGATGTGTTCAGGGTTTTCTTGGTTCGAGACCAGTGAAGATGACGTCTGTTAAACTGTCTGCTTCAAGCTTGCACAGAATCACATATTCGAGTACCGTTCCTGAACTGACTTTGCATATGACTATGAATTTCAGTTGATTACAAGTAAAAAATGTATAACTATACACTGCAAAACTGATGTATATACCACTTTGTCGCTCATAAAATAATTATTTATGTATTTTTTATTATTTAAGTTTTTACTTTTAAACTTTTATTTATTTTTTATTTGATTTCATTTATCGCTATAAAAAGAGAAGCTATCCTAGCAACTAGTTATGCAAATGAAATGCCGTTTTAGAAATTCATTTAACAACATTAGTGCAATTGAATTTAATTACATATTGTACAAATTGGTAGTTATTATTCAACTATGTTATAAATATAAGTGCACATTGTGAGAACAATTGATTCACTTTTTAAGAAAAATTTTTTTGTATGGGGAATTCGACTTGACTAGTAGCGCCCTCTTCTTTATTTTCAGATGTGCAATTCGAATTTCGAAAAGGATATGGAAACGCTGAAATGATATCCTACAATAAAGAAGTCAACATATTGAACATATGTAGACTTAAAATAGATATTTAGTCTAAAATATTACTTTAAAGAAACTAAAATAAGAAATGAAATATAAATAAAGAAGGATAATCTGAAATTCTTTGAAAACTTACAATATGAAACAGAAATTTAGATATATCTTTCTAAATCTCTGCTTTACGTTCTAAGTTCAATCAATTAACAAAAAGTTGCATTTGTTATTGCAATCACTTAAAATATACATAAAAATCAACATGGAGTATTAATTGCTCTTTTAAATAATAATTTGCATTTCTATATATATTGAACAAATATTGACCTTCGATTTTATGTAAACGTAGATAAAATTTTCATTAAAATGCTTGTAGCAAATTTACATGAAAGTCCCCTGGAATTATGATTCAGTTATTGCTAACTCATCGTATTGGTTTATTGTTCTTTACGAACTACATATAAAGAATTTTTAATTGTAAATAGATAGTACGATTCAAATTTGAATTTGTATTGAAGGTATTTTTCTACTCAATTACTCTTAGATACGAGTGGAATTTAAATTGAGTTGATTGATATTACAAGGAAACATTAGTAAAGCATCAGAATTTATAAATGTTATTATATTTATTTAATTCCAACTGGGGAAAATAAACATTCCTATTTTACAGAAGTATTAATAAAACTCATTTGATTTTGCACATTAATTTTTCTTATTTGTTTTTCCCCAGTTGTGATATTTTATTACTACTTTTCCTAATTCATTAAAAGTTTTGTAACTAAAATAAAATATTTTAGTAAATTATATGTTTTATACCCTATGAAATTATTCAACAGAAGCAAGGTGTTTTTAAAATATTACCTATTGAAAAAAAAGTGCGAATTATGTAAATGCAAGTAAAAAAGGATATTTTATTTCTTGAATAATGTCAGATACGTTATGTTAAACATTTGGAATTAGTAATGAATTAATGTAATTGTTTATTTTTTCATTATTTCAATTGTTTAACATATTTCTTGTACTAGCTGTCTAGAAAAGGTTTAAAATTACACACTTTTGACAATTTTGAATAACATGTTTTGTTATTTAACTAATACGCTCGTGGCAATTATTAAAGACAATTTCCTAAACAAGTACTTTTTGCTGAGTGTTTTCTTTTTTCTTATATTTTTCAATTAAAATATTTTTTCAAAATGCAAGCTCAGTTTTAAACAAATATTATTTTTTCAAAGAGATATTTCCAATTATAAACAGATGGTTTAATTTTATACTAAATATTGTACAAAATTTTTCAGGTATTCGCTTCATCAAAACACTCATGCCTGAAAAAAATCTTTTAATAAACTAAAAGGAGTACCTTGTTTGTCTTTTTATAATTAAAATAATAATAATTTTGTAATAAATTATTTATAAGCCTTTCCCAAGGTTTCCTACCAATTTTCTAATTAGCAGTTTTTTGTACATTTAAAACAAAGTACTAAAAGTAGTTGATTGTATTCTAAAACAACAATATTTATATGTACATTCTTGCCCAATATTCGTTTCTTCCAAAAGGTTCTGTGCATACGGTTTTTCAAATTTTCAAAATGTGTTAATTATATTCTCAAAAAAATGGTAATTGTAGTATTGCAAAGATAAACTGATTCCAATTCCCTATTTTTTAAATTAGCTATCACATCTATTTTTAAAACTACATATATTCAAGTGAAGAAGCAATAAACCTCAGTAATGTGTTAGTTTCCGTACTTTATGTTATATATTTATACGCAAACTTAATAGACCTAAAAAAGATCTAAAGAGTTATTTAATGTTTCAAGCTATATAAATGAATTATAAGTTTACTTTGCTCTTCAATTCAACCTTTCCTGTAAGAATGAACATCTTCACACGTGTATTCAAAAAAAACTCCCTCAAAACAATATTATTTAACTATTAAATAAAAACAGAAAAATTGATTGCAATTTGAATATTTTCCTCTATAAGTTAAACTTGCACTTATACTGATTGTAATAATAACCTTTTAATCTATAAAATGATTGGATAAAGTTGGTTATATTTATTTACTGTTGCGATAATAATTAAACGGGATATATAATGATCTTACATTTATCTTCCCTATTATATTTTAAAAGCTATTATTGCTTCAAAGAAATATTAAATTGAAAATTATAATGCAGAAAATAGGTTACCTTACATCAATAAGTAGATATGAATGTAAATTTTTTTGTGAATAGTTAATTGGATGGATAAAGACAACTCAACTGATAAAATAAAAATAACGAGCTGTAATTTTCTGGTATAGAAGTTTTCAGAAGACGAAAATACAAACCTATTTCATGAGCAACAGTGTCCAGTTTCGTTTGAGTTCTGCTAATTAAAACAACTGACATTCCCTTCTTGGCTAAAATTTCGGCATACGCTTTTCCAACTCCATCCGTGGCACCCGTTATCACTAAAACAGAGCATTTAAAATTAATTTGTCTTCTATAAAATGTAATTTATTCCATTCTATTTTCATGCATTGTTTAAATTGAATAATTGCTTATTGTGCGCTCTTATTCAGCAAAAAAAATGTACAAGCACACAATCGTGAAATATCGATAACTTTAAATATATATATATATATATAAATTGTATAAAAAATATTTTTATCGGAAAGATAAGAACTTACCGGCCCATTTGCCCAATTCTCTTAATTTTGGAATATTAATACCAAATGAGGGTGCTAAGAAATGCTTGTATAGTATCCGAAAAAGGAATCTGCTTAATTGGAAACCCACTATTGTTACACACAAAATACTAAAACTTTCGTAGAACGTCATCCTATTTTTCATAAACTCAAATAAATTACTACTGTACGTTATCTACTGGATATATACAAACGTTTGGATTATAGATTATAAAACAGCAAGTAGGGGACCGTATTGAATTAAAATAAGGAAATGTGACGCTTGCGCATATCTCATTTTCACCACCCCTTTCTTTCTGTATGAACAGTTTTCTTCGTCATTCACATTGAAATTGCATTACCCGTTATACTACTTGCAATTTCCTACTTTCACGGTGACCGAGATGCAGATGCACTTTCTGCAAAAACAAGTTACATTTAAACTCGCGCCTATGAGATTTGGGTAACTAGGTTCTTGCATCTGCATCGCTTTTTTTTAATAAATTAAACCAATCGGCGCTTCCTTCTATACAAATTTTATTTAATTAAAACCTCATTACTTCAGATCTTTAATATTACATCATACGGAAGCACATCCGGTTTGGCCAGTATTTTATTTTAATTCTAATAGCGGTTAGTCAATCTACAAAATTTCATCATAATGTGGATGAAAAAGAGGCTAATTTTAGCTCTTTAAGGGGGTGGTCACATGGCATACATAACACATGAAATCTGATGACACACATTAAAAAATGTATCTGAAATTAATTTTTAACAAGTGAAAAAAAAGTAATAATTCTTTCCAAAATTACAAAAGTAACTTTTACACAATTAAAGCATTTATTTAATTGATTGTAATGTTTTCTTTTTATTATTTTGTCTTTAAGTATTATAAATTTTCCTTAATAATTAATGATAATTATAAATTTAGAAAAAAAATACTAATCTAGGATTATTATGTTGTAGTATTATATGTTGAGGTAAAAGGAAAATGTCAAACTAAATTTATTTTACACTTTTTTTTAACATATTAATTAATATCATTTTTTAATGTACTCAGTTGTTTAAACTTTTTTTTATTATAATATATGCGCGTATGTTTCTGTGCTTCAAACAATTTTTTTAGCACTTTTTCATTTCATGGAAATTTTATGAATATTTTCCAATAAAATTTGCATCTTGGAGTTGTGAAGGTTTTTTATAGTTAAATTAAACACGTTGCTAGTTCCTTCACTAAATTAAATTAAATTAAATTAGTGAAGGAAGCAGCAACGTGTTTAATTTAACTTAATTCCAAATTTTGAAATCTCAAAATTTTGAAAGTGGCTTTAAGACATCAAAAATCGCTTGAAAAAGGTCATTTAATCAACTAGAATTTTTCCGCAAAATACAAATCTGTAGATTTTCAAAATACTTTCGGTAAAAGTTGGAAAATTTGGAAAATTCAGGGAGCACTGTATTGCATGAAAAACTTTTTTCTTTTTTACTTTATCGTGCCGTAACTCTAAAAAAATGAAAAAAATCAATAAGCGAAGATTGTTACCTTAAAGTATATACAAATATGGGCATTTCCCCGAATTTTGAAGGAAAAAATAAAATATGTTTTCTAGATAAGAATTTTTTCTGGAAATGAGTTTTCCGGATATTCTCGTTTTTCCGACGAAATTTTTAAAAAGCGGTTTGAGCATTTGTATTGTACGGAAAATTTCCGATCCATTAAAAAGTCGCGCTCTCTGAGTGCTAAAAACGGAGTAGTGCCCTTCTAGATGCTAGAATGGAAATTGAGTGCTAATATGTAATTAGAATTTATCATCAAAGCGCATACCATATCGTTGATGGTCGACTGACTTTGATTGTACCTTTCACGGTGAATCTATCAGAACAACAATTTGTTGAAAGTTCTCTTTTTTCATTAGCAAATGCCAAATTTAATATACGATATAAGGCTTAATAATTATTTATATCTATAAAAGCAGCAAAAATATTAAATAAAACGTGGAACAAGAAACAATTTTATATTTCGTTCAAAAGTTGTATATAGATACTGTAATTTACATTCGTGTCCCTAGAGTTGCCTACTGTGTTTGGCTACATAAAATAAATTAAACTTACAAATTTGAATTTGTAATAGTAAATTGGAGGACAAGATGTTATCGACATTGTGAAGAGAATTTGTGTACTTCTAAGTGCCAGCGTTTTATTTAAATCTTTTAGATAAGTTATTTTTGGTTGAATAAATAGCATTATACTTTCTCATCTTGAGTTTTGCATTTGAAAAGTTTACTAATTCAAAATATTTATTCAAGTAAATTAATTGTAAATAATTTTTATATTTTCTATTTGTAGACATTTGATTACATCCTTGTTCGATTTATTTTGTGAAAATCAATACGTAAACAGAGGCAATAAATTTTGTGGTGTGTTTGTTGTCAAAGCAAGAATTAATTTTTTTATATTTCATTGTTTTATTAAAGAATTATTTACTTAACATAATAATTATTTCGCTTCATGACTAAGAAATGTATTAATAAAATTTTTTTTTGCCTCTAGGCACAATCAATGCTTTCATAGTATTACAAACCATGCGGAGAATCCGGAAAACGCAGTATAATTCGTGAAATATAAGGTGACCAGATCTCGCACAATAGATGGGATAGTCCTACGTTAAAAAATGTCCCACATTAGAGAAAACGTTGTACATTTCCACTTTTAGTGAGACGGATGACTAAATGTTTAAAAAATCTGAACGCTTTATTGATTGGATATTCAATGGCATTGTTGTATTGTTTATTGTTGTTTTTGGACAAGGAAAGCGAATTTTTCAAATCCTTTCGAAGAATTTTGGCAGGACAGTTTTACGTTGAGTTTTGCGTTCAGTTGCAGTTGACCTTTTTTTTAGTTATTACATTATATTTTTCTTAGGTGAACGTCTCACATATTGTTCAACAAAATAAATTGATAAAACTTATAAAATCATCATACAAAATCAACAAAATAATAGTTTCTCTATGCAATATCTCATGATTTATTTTAAGGGATTATTACTGAAGTATAAATGTTGTTGATCAACAATATTTTGGCGCGTGCAAACACAAAACATCTCTTAGAATTCTAGATCATTATTTGTTGTGCAAAAATATATCACTGCGTAAATTATTTGATTTTGCGATTAATGATGAATCAATGTTTATTTTTTATACACTTAATACTTCATATATTGTTAGAAAAAGAAAGTCACTGATGATAAGTGATAGATAAATGTCTCACATTTGATGAGACTGTTTCACATTGAAATTGTTTCTTCTACATTGAGAAGATTGAAAATATCCCGTAAAAAGTCCCACATTGGACAAAGTGTTGCATTTAAAGGTTTTTACGTTAATTCCAGTAGCACTGTGCTTGAATTACTTAATACTAAGTATTGTATCCTATCATATTTGCTCTTATATCCCTTAATTCTTTAAATTCGAATATTACTTAATTTGAAATAGGATCATTACAGAATTATATTGTGCCTGCATCATTTATAACACATTTGGAGACAATAAAGAAATTTATTTTTATGAAAAATTATGACCTATTATTTGATTAAGACTATATATTATAATTTTCTATTTGTGAAATTAGAAGACTCCGAAATCAATAAAACAAAGTAAATATATCAATGTCGTAATAGTAGATGCCTTTCATTTTGTTTCATTTTTGTCCTTTTATACTTTCTCTACTTAAGAATTTTCAATTATGTATTTCCATAATTGTGCGTGTCTTAAAAATATTAAAATCGGGGGTGTTTAGGTAATAAAAGAAAAAGATTTAAAGTAAAATATTTTACTATTATTGGCGCATATATAACATAAAATAAAAAATAATAAATATAAAATTTAACGATTTATTTAAATGCTTGTATACCAGTAATAGCTCTTCCAAGTATCAAAGCATGTATATCATGTGTACCTAGAAATATTTCAATCAGTTTCTCTATAAAATTAAAAGTAAGTTCAAATACCTTCATACGTATTAACACTTTCTAAGTTCATTACATGTCTAATAATATGATATTCGTCATGTATACCGTTTCCACCAAGCATGTCTCTTGCGGTTCTTGCAATATCTAACGCTTTTCCCGCGTTATTTCTTTTTAACATCGAAATCATTTCCGGTGTATGCCTACGAAATAAAAATGCATAGATAAATGAAATCCTATCGAGGATTTAATTACATTTTCTTATCCTTCAAACGCCCAACTTGTAGACAAGCATGCAATCCTAATGAAATTTCAGTGAGCATGTCGGCCAATTTCTTCTGGATGATTTGATTGGCTCCTAATGGTCTCTGGAATTGTTTCCTTTCTAAAACGTATTGTCGTGCTATTTTTAGACATGATTCGGCCGCACCTAAAGCACCCCATGCAATTCCATAACGGGCGTTATTTAAACAACCAAATGGTCCTGCTAACCCTTCAGCGTTTGGTAATAAATTTTCTTCAGGTACTTCAACATTATCCATAAGAATCATTCCAGTAGCTGAGGCACGTAATGAGAATTTTCCTTCTATTTTTGGAGTGGATAAACCTTTCGAGTTAGCACGACGATCAATTATAAAACCGCGAATTTTTTTATCTTCACATTTGGCCCAAATTACACAAATATCTGAGATTGGCGAATTTGTTATCCTGACAATCAATAAAATTAATTAACTAATGGATCATTTTAGGGTTGGGCTTCTTTTACCAAGTTTTACTTCCGTTTAGTGTGTAGGTTTTATTTGACGCATTATATTTAGCTCGTGTTTCCATTGAACCTGGATCACTTCCATGATTTGGTTCCGTTAATCCGAAACATCCAATCACTGATCCCTTAGCTGTAAAATATTTTATTAAAAAATAGTGACATACAACGAAATTATTACTGTTTCTTTTAAAATCATGAATCATTCACAAAAATTTGAATGTAACCATTGTCAGTAAAACAATTTTACTAAGAAAAAATAACTTAAAAACTGTCATTTCAAATTTTAGAAAATTAGAAAAATTGGGAAATACTGAGTTAATTATCGCGTGGACCGGAAAAAACGTAGATAATTGTTCGCTTCAAATGAATCGTTTCTTTGAGTTGAGTTATAATGCCCCTAACAAAATTAAAAAAAAAATTTAATGCATGGTATTCTATTCTTTGTATTTAAACTGCTCTCATGACGAAGCCTTTCTGACACGTATTTGCCCCTTACAATTCATTTGGAAAGTGAAACGGAATATAATAGATAATTGCAATGTAATTGTTTTACCTGTGCCAAAATGTTTTGCGCATATAAAATTTGCGTTTTAAAAGATAAATAAAAATAACATGTTTGGCCTTAATGTAAATCCTTACCTAATAATGGCAAATATTTTTCTTTTTGTGCATCATTTCCGTACATATCAATAGCACCCATAACTAAAGATGATTGCACACTAACTGCCGACCTATATCCACTATCAACCTTTTCAACTTCCCTCGTAATTAATCCGTAAGCAACATTTGAGACTCCTGCACATCCATACCCTTGAATTGTGCTTCCCAAAACACCCAATTGGCCCATTTCAACCATGATTTCCTTATCAAAAACTAAATAATTATTATTAACATAAAATAAGTCATTCATCTCTTCTTTACCTTCATTTCGATTTGCATTTACAACTCTCGGCATCAATTTTTCTTCACAGTAACTCCTAAAGGAATCTCTAACAATTTTTTCATCTTGGGTTAATTGAGATTCTAAATTTAAAGCATCTTCCCAATCGAAACTAACTAAAACCGATTTTTTTTGCAAAAAATTTTCTAAAAACAATTCAATTTTTTCTACCTTTAGAAGAAAAACACCTTTGCAAAATATGCTTATTCACGTTCCAAAATCTTAAATTTAATTTACTTAAAGCCATCTTAGCACCACTAAATTTTTTTTAAATGACTCCAGTTCTTCTAATCAGTATGCTGTTATCTATATTACGCGCAATCTCAAAACCTCGACCTTTTTGACGTTTTCATGTGGATCAAAATTATGTAATTTATTATTTTACTCCACGCAAATTACTCAAAAATATTTGTTAGGTTAATTTAATTAAAATATGCTCGACCTACATAATTCCTTAATTGTTAATTTTTAAAGTATTTAATTATTCATTGGCTTACCCCTGTTAATTATTTTATTGATGTTGGGGTTTCATCACTTTATATTATGTGCGTAAGGTTTTAATGAGAGTCAAACAAAAATAAATTGTATTTACATGGGTATTAGATAACATCAAATATTATAAACATGTGGTTCGTAATTTTCAAATAGGCAACCAAAACATCTACAAGGCAATTTGTGAAAGAAAATTTAAGATCATATGATAAATTCTATTTTATTTTCATTTTATCTATGCCAATTTTCAATGTTTAAAACATTCTAAACAAATTTTCATTGTTAAATTGGATTTATTATTCATTATTAAAACCTACTGGAAAATTTAATATAATAGAGCAAGGATAAATAGCATTATAGAGCAAAAGCTTCAAATTTTTCTATTGTTATGAGATCTTTAAGTCCAAGCAGGTGATACTACACCGTTCGATCCATCTTTTTTTTGTTATTGCTAAGTTGGAAAGTAAAAGAAATTCTGATAAAATCATCTTCCACCACTGTAGCACCCATAATTTTTTTGCAGTATTTGGACATATCATGATTTTACATTCTTTAATATATCTTATCTTTTTCTTTCTCTTTTTTCTTATTTCTTTTTTAACAGAACTTCAGACCGCCATGTTTCAATATTATTATCTTAGTCTTTTATTGCTTTTAGTTCTTTTAATGAAGTTCCTATTTAAGTAATATTGTTTGAAGAATTGAAAAATGCTGAAATTTTTAATGAAACAATCAATTGAAAAGTGAATTGGTAAGCAGTTTGTTTCTTCAAACATTTCCCAAAGAAAAACAAAATTTATGATTTCTTCAGAACAAAAACAATCATAAAATTTTTATTAGGTTAAAGCATTACTATTGATCAAAATAAAATTTACACCTGGAAGTTTTATTAAAAATAACCGTCATCGATCAAAGAATGTTAGTCACCCCGCTTACATTTAAATAAATTTGTCGTAATGGTGCAATAAAATGTGAAAAAAACCGCACCCTACTAACAAATTTTCACGCAATTTTTTGATCGATAATTGTAAATCGCGTGGCATATATTAAAGCCTTAAAATAGTGGGAGGGTCATTGCACCAATCCAAGAAACAGTCAATCAAAAATCAAAAAATATATATTAAACAAAAAATTATAATTTATTTGAAATATAAAAAAATGCAAAATTAAACTAAAAATATATCATCTTTATGGTTATCTTCATTTACAGATTGCGTCTTTACTTTGATGTTACTCCAAAAATATCCCAAAGATTGTGTAATGGGTGAAATAATGCCATTTGCGAATATCATAGTACATTTTCTGGCAGATGTACAACTTATGCTCCAAACTCTTATACAAGGTGTGATACACCATATGTGCTAGAATTTAGAATATTTTTTATTGTACATGCAATTAACTAATGTGCGCATTATAGTTACTTCAACTTACCTCAAAAGCTAAACAAGCGAATGTGCATCCCAAACATAAAGCTGCTATTGGAGCTATAACCACAGATAAGAAAACATAACAAAAGTTTTTCGACAGTTCAAAACAAGTATTGCTAACTCTCCAAGCGCATTCTGGACTTCGTATTCCATCCGGTTCTCCAATAACTTCATCCCAAGATACCTAAAAAATAAAAGAACTTAAATTCTTTACCAATTCAAAAGATATTTTCAACCTTTAAATGTTGGCTTATATTGTTAGGGTCGTGATCTTCATATTCTATACCGCTACCTATTTTCGCCATCATTTTGTATGCTACGAAATATACTTTTAAACTGTATACAAAGGATTTCAGACTGACCTATTCTTATAATCAACAAGTAACACGGACCTTACGTCTGCGTGTTAACGCGGGATAGAGAAAAATATTGATCAGTTTATATAAAAGTTTTAAATTGCAATTTGCTCAAATGATAGCCGTTAAATAATCTTTTCAATTTTCTATTTGTCGAGTTATTTATCTTGATCTATTTCCTTTTTAAAAAATAGTCACGACAATATCATTAATATAATTAACGCAAAAACTCTTTTTTAATATTCTGAACCATTATTTAAGAAAGTCGTATTCTTTATAATTATAATTATTATGTCATTAATATATGAACACATTGTAATAATAAATGTTCAGGAAATGACAGATTGTAATTTATGTCGTCTAAAAGCTTTTAGTAGCTTTTAATATTTTACCTTTGATTTAAAAAAGCTCAGAAAAATAAAAATAGATAAAAAGGAAATTTTATAAATTAAAAAGGTGAAAAATTTTCAACAAAATGAAAAACACAAAAACTCCAGCAAGTGATAAGAATCAAGAATTTTCGAAAAACTGAAATTTGAAATTTCAGAAAATTAGAATGTTGAAAAATGAAAACAAAAGTTTAATTTTGAAGAATTTTAATCTAATTTTGCTAGGTAAAGCTAAAAAATATACTACTTTTTATGTTACTTCTGAGAACTATTCCCTCTTTTCGTAGTTTTCTTCTTTCTTTCATAATCATTTTCAGTTTATATTTTTTTTACTAATCTTAGTTATCTTAGTTCAAATATTTTAAAATAGATCATTCTTTATTTTGGTTCTTCAGTCAAAATTACTGTTTTTGCAGAATCAAATAACATCTGGAAACAACAATTTTACGGGTCTAGGCCGGAAAAAAATTATATTATAACAAACACAAATCAATATTTGTTTAAATAATTCTTATTAAATATCTAGACTTTATTTCAGAAGTGTTTATTCATTTATAGATTTTAATATGCTTCTGTTAATCATTTTTAAATTTACTACCTAATTTATTGAAACATTTTTGATTAACTGCAATAACAAGTTGTTCAGGGTACTAAATATAGAGTATTATGTTTATCAACAAAAGGTATTTCAATACAATTTGTTTAATTTAACAACCGTGCCCAATAATTTAATTCTTATTTTTGATCAAACGTTTATAAAATCAATATCATTGTAAACATATACATTTAGAATAGAAAATGTTTGTTTTTTTTATTATTCTCGTTACATTATAAAAGCATTAATAAAAAATATATTAAACGAAAGTTTATTATATCGCTATTTATATTTTTATGCTATTATATTCACAAAGTGTATAATAAATTGCCTATAATACAACGATATTACTTTTTAAAGATCTCCAACGTGTTAGTTCGTTATTAGTGTTGCTCATAGTTACTAGATGGCTGTAGAATATTCATTTCGATATTATTAAAAGATTTTCATTTTCAAATAAAATATTTCTATTTCAAAATATTTGTTATGCATTTTGATTCGTCGATGAATTGTTTGTTTGTTTGTTTGTTTGTCTTAATATCAAATTAAATATTCTTTTGATTCGATTACAAAATTTAATTCAGAAGGGAAAGAATGGAAATAAACATTTTAGTCATATTTTTCTGTTAATTTTTTAAATTCTTTTTATTGACTTTATTTCGAATACAAATTCATAATGTATATATATTAGGGTGGATCAAAAAAAAATTTGTTGGCTGATCAAGAAACTATTCTTGTTGAAAAAAGCTCTTTTCAATTTTTCGATTTTCTGATAATTAGAGAGGGAGCAAAAACAGCTTCTTTTACACATATTTTAGGCTTATAATAAAACTTCATGTTCTAACTATTTAAGTTCTTCTAATTTTTTATATAATATCCCCAGATTATCCCTCACTAAGCATATTATATTTTCTTTTAACCTATTCTTTGAGCAGAAAAATTCTTTTAGTTATAAAAAATAAGTATTTTTACAAAAATTTTATTTTTGTACGTTATACTTGTTACAGTATTAAATTTAGAAATTTAGATTTATCATTTTAATAGTTGGAAAAATTAAATAAAAATGAAATTAAGGCCCAATCAGATTTTTTTTGTCCTAAAAATACTTTACAAATTATAAAATTTCGAAAATTCGGAACAAAAAACTAATTATCGGCTCTAATTTCATTTTTACTATCTTTTTCTAATTATAATGTACACTTCTGAATTATTTTTGTAGAGCAAATATTTCTTTTAAAATATTGTAACTTGAAAACTATTAATTTTTATCTTTAATATAGGTCATAAAAAAGATAATCCTTCAAAAATGGAAAGTCATGGGCTGAAAATATGCAGGGTGTACCACATTAAAAAAAACGCAGGTTATGAACATATGACAAGAAATGTCAATTTAATTTTTTTTAACACACCTACCTATTTTTGCCGAAAAGGTATTAACAAATAGGTTAAGTTATGGAAAGGGATTGTAAACAATTACGAAAAATTGTTTAATTTGTTACTGATATTGTTATAATTTCAATAAAACATTTTTAAAAAAGTCGGGAACTTATTTGACAACTAGCAAAATTAATTTATAATATTTTCGTAAATTAACATGACTTATTAGTTATAAATATTCTAAGGTCTTTGAAATCTTTTATTTTCCATATTAAAGAAAATTGCGAAATAAGAATAATGCAAATGACAGATTAAAACGTAATATTTGCAATGATTCGTCAATTAAAATATTAAGTTGCAGATAAATTCAGGAAAATGCTGAATTTTAATTAGAAAATTAGATTAATGTAAAAAATGTTATAGACGAAATGGTTACGCAATTTAATATCAATAAGCCATTTTTAAAAAACTGAAAAGTCTTAAACGAAATTAGCAATCTCCAATCTTAAAAGTTTCATTGATATTTTTGTTTATATAAATCACTCAGAAATGATACACATAATTTAATAATTAGCTATTAATTGGATGTAGAAACAGTTCTAGAATTTTACCTTTCTTGACCTATTGCAAACCGGAATTGAGTTTAAATAAAAGGGTACTTTTCAAACTTGGCACATATAAGAATTAACATGATACGCTCTATAAATTCATATACTTTTGTCATTTATAGTAAGAAAGGGTATATAGAACACATATTGCCGTTATTTTTAATAAATTAAATATATCATGTGGAAGAATATTCAACAAATATTTACAAATTTTTATGCGTGTTGAAAATATTATTTGCATTTGTGATTATGATGTAATGGTTAAATAAATTCCCATTGATATATTTAGTTCATTATAATGCAATAAATTTAATTCGGCGAATTCGTATAAACAAAATATAAATTGCGTTTATTCGTTGCACGTTTAAATAAGGGAGTCAATCTTTGTTGATACTTTTCTGTCGCCGAATTGCTTTTTGTTTTATTTACTTTTTGAATTTGAAATGTGTTTTATAAATATATTTTCTGTGTGCACTGCCGATAACATAAATTAGTTTAGTATTGCGTAATGTTTGGCTTGTGATTAAGATGAAATTACTAGAAACTTTTGCTTCAACGGCGCATTAACATATCGGAAGCTACCAGGAATAACAAGATTTAAATTAATCATTATAGGAAAAACCTGTAAAGATATCATAATGTCAGATTTCCAAAATTATTATTAATTTCGATTATTTATTCGTCGAACTTAATATTTCCATATGAACACAATATTAATTTTTTGTTTGTTGAACAGAACCAGGAAGAGTTGAACCATTAAATGTCAAGACGTGATTTGGAATCTCTATAAGAGATTCATCCTGTTTGACACTTATTCTCTACGCCCTGGTCAGAAATTACTTGTCTGATCTCATCAATGTTCTGTGATGGTGTGGAAAATATTTATTTTATATTTAAAATTTACACTTAATTATGTATTTTGCATCAATGAATTTCTTGGCCATCACTATTCTATTTTAACCGTTCACTTCTGATCCACCAGTTTTATGTATTATAGATAACTACTCCACCTTCTTCAATCACCAGATTTCTCTTGGGTCCATTCATGTTCAGATAATTAGTTTTTCCGATGTTAACTCTCATTTCTCATGCTTCATACTCCTCAAATCAATTTGCTTGGCATGCATTAAATGTCCTTAATGTTTTGTGCAATGATTACTTGATCATTTATCAAATTTAGAGATTAAAGGGTAGAGGTTTCTATAATTGGAACTCTCATACCCTTCGTATCCTCTCCTCTAGTTCTCCAAGACTTTCTCCAAGTAAACGTTCAACAGTAAAGAATGCCAGGTAGAATTTCTTCTCGTGCTTCTACCTTGGCTATATATGGTGAAGAGGTTTGAGTAATCTAATGATCCAATGAGTTATGCCGAAATATAAATCAGAAGAACTACCCATATAAGTCAACGATGAAGATTCAGACTAAAACTAGCACAATGTACATTAACTTTTGTTGTTGATAAGTTGTAATTATGTTCACATTAAAGAAAATATATTTTTTTATTCAATGAGGATAAGTTTACGTCGGAGCTTTTGCATTAGGAAATTTTCTTTCGATATATTGCAACAGGTCCGCCAGATATGTAAAAATTTGTAATAGTTACGCAACAGTTTTTTCAAGTAAACCGATACATCTGCCAAATAAAATTAACGATTTTTATATTTTTGTATATTAATTAGTCTGGATTTCCATACTTCCCCTTTAATTACCTTATCAAATTTGTTAACTACAACCTTTTAAAAATAACAGCCTCAATTTTATACAAATTAATAACTACAGAACTATTTTAATAACATTACAGTAAGACCAGATTAATTACAATGTAATAATTAAATAACGTTTTTAATTTAATTATCATTATTATTAATACATAGGTATGTTAAGGTCAATATACTTCACTTAACGTCATATTTTGCTATATTTGACTAATTAAAAGATGATGTAACAATTTATGTGGAAAAAAGTAATAATAATAATAATAATAACTGTTGTAATGTTGCATCACGTAATTCCTTTTAAATTATTAATCCAAGAATTATCTAAATTTAAATTTAAATTCAATTCAAAATGAATTAATTGTAAGTTGCATTTCGATAAACGAATTTTATTCCGTTTCATCAACGAACAGATATTTAATTTTAGTTTTACTTGGACAAGGTTCAAGATGAACAATTATAGAATTATATAATAAAAATTAATTTATTTTGCATTGAATTTATGTGATATCAGGCACGTTAAATTCTTATTTCATTTGTTTTTCTTTTTAGGAATTTTTTACTGAAATTCTAATGAAAACTTTTAATTTATTATTGATATTCTAAGAATAATTTAATACTTGCCTATAAACATAAAACGTAAACAAATTTGGACAAATATATAGTTTATTTATTTCGCAATGCTATTTATAAAAAATATTGATTCTGATAAATGTTTTTGTGCTAATTTGCTTGCTTTGAATTGTCTAAATATACTTATAATATAACATTTCTATTTGCATCAGTTATTTTTCTGTTTCGTTTATGTTTATCTTTACCCATTTCCATTTATTTAGATGTGTACTTTGTTTCCAGTGACTATCTAATATTTGTCCATAATTTTGAGATTCAATTTTGTATACTTCATTTCTTGTAGATCAGTGAACTTATTTTATACACAAAATTATAATTCATTCTAAAGAAGATTATAGCTACAGAAAAGCAAAATACTGACTTCCATAGAGATACTGTTTAGGTGGAAAAAAGTTAAATCAGTACAAGCTTAGAAATGAGGAGAATGAAGAAAAAAAATGTTTGATGAAATATTTAACTTATAATTATTGTTACTTGTACGTTGCTCTTTACAGTGAAGTTGTGAAAACTCTTTTTTTTTTAATTTGACACACTGTTTTCTGACAAAGATTGGATTTCAGTAGTAATCAAAGTTGTTTTTCAAGTTGTCGTGAAATGACAGAAATAGGCAGTAACATAGCACGAAATCGGCACTAGAATTTCCTATTTTCTATGAGGATTTCATCAAAAACTCTTTTAAAAACTTTGTGTTAGAATATTTACGTCATTTTCTTGAATTTTTATTAATGTTTGTTAAGATATTTAAAAAAAAGAACTTTAGGAATTGAACTGTTTTTTAAAGGCTACATTTATCCTTCAATTAATTATAGAAAAAAAAATAAGAACCTTAGGTGTTATTAAATAAATAAAATACAAATGAATTTTTATCAAACATGGAATACTCATCAATATTGTGATAATTAATGAAATTACATATCAAATCAGCAATATCTGCTCTAATTATTTCTTTAAAAATAGTATTAACCGATTTTATAAATTTAATTGCTACTTACGTGTTGATAAAATATGGATTTTGAAATAAATAATGAAGGTTTGAGGTACTATCTTAAGTAAATATCGTAAATGTTGAGAATGGGCTTGCAAGAATGTGATATTTTATCTCGCTGATATTATGAATTATAAATAGAAATTCCAACTTGATCCTAATAAATATGGTATCTGATAATTAACTGATTTTATTATAATTTGGTATTGTTATGTGTTTATTAACAAGCAAATGTAATTAATTTGATTGGTTGGCGCAATGCCCTGGAAGTCTAAAAACCGCGAAGGTCGCATTAATATTTCTCAAGTATTAAATAACATTGCTCTGTATCGGTGCAAAATAAATTTTAGAACAAAGTGAATAAATGTTGCAATAGAACTTATTTTGCATTACATTGAACTAATAATGGTAATGATTAGTAAGATCAAATTAGCCTCAGACTTATCATTGATAGTAATTGTTAGTAAATTGATGTAAAGTACTTTGTTTGTTATGGAAGGATCATTTTGACGCGACTTGTTAAGATAAACAACCTCATTGCAACTGATGAAGGTTAAGGTAGGTTATGAACAGATAGTTCCGCGACAGAACCTCGCCGTTCATTCTTAAGGACATTTCACATTAACACATATTACATGCTTCTTTTTAAACTTAATTAAATAAGTAAATAATTCCTGACTTAGATTTTACTACAACTATAAATTTATGATAAGATAATGCTACTTAACCACTTTAACCATTGACATTTTATCTAAGAAGAGATTGAATGTACTCAATTTCAGCGAATTTTAATCTCTTTACATTCAGCAAAAATATATTAATGAATTTCTAACGGAAGTGATTAGGACCATTTTGATGATAAAGCAAGAAATGCTAATCTCAAGATTGATATCATCATTTTGCCTATTTACAGATGGTGTTTTAATTGCGTACAATAAAATAAATCGCCAAGAAAAAATGCTTTAGATTATGGTATGACGTAAGTACTCACGTGTACTTAGTGCACGTGACTTCAGTTACTTGAGAAAACCACGCGGACTTCACGAGGACTTCTATCACCTAGTCCTCGTGAGTTTGAATTAAATAATACCTATGAAACAGTTTGCAAATGATGTACATGTTACGTAAACCAAAAAATAAATTATGTTACTCAATCAGTAGGTTAAATGGAAAATTTTTTAAAATATATTTTACTAACTGTAATTTTGATAATTAATTTAAGATGATTCGATTAGATCTCGCTTGTCATTTCTTTTATTAGGTAAGCAACAATAGAAATTAATTTAATTTTGATTTTTTAAATTTCATTGTTATAATCAATTGTACAGCAACTCTGGATTGATAAGTAGTACTCATTGTATCAACAATTCCTAGAATTATCTAATTCGAATTATTTAATAATTATGATTGAGTAAATGAAGCCAATTCAAGTTATACTAGAATATAATTTTATTTAATGACGCGATTTTTTTATTAATTGTTTTCTATACTTTTGTAAAAATTAATTGTATTTATCTTTCAATAAAATTTTGTATTATTACGTGTATTTAACTTTTCGTGAGTCGAGAATTAAAATTTTATGAGACTTTTAGGTGTACCCCAGGGATCAGTTCCAACCTCGCCCTATCAAAATCATACAAAACTTCAAATCCATTGTTTGAATTGTTTTTTGTAAAAGAGCTAATATGTAGTATAATAAATACAGTCCCAACGTTTAAGTATCGTTTTTAAGACCAAAAATTCCAAATGGGAAGCTTTCAATCCCTAATAAAATAATGCAAATGAGGTAGGTATATTTCATTATAAACATCAGTATAAAGAAATCATTATAGAATCCGATTTATTCTTCTCTAATATTACAAAAACCAATTTAGCAATATTAGTTATAATCTTTTTAGTATTATCTGCTATTAATAAATCGGCTTTCGAATTATTTTTTTGTCTACATTTTCAAGCGAATATGCGTTGCAGTAATGACGGCGTGATATTTGAAAATACATATTTCCAAACATCATGAAATACTTGCCTGTATTCAAGAACAAAGAGGTGATATCATTAAACGAAATAGCCATTTTATAATTATGTAATATTAGCTCGCTAGCGCGTTTATTTGTAGAGATACATCAAAATAATGTTGCACTATAATGTCTAATTATTGCAACATTTCTTTACAAAAACCGAGATCCTATAACTGATCATTTAAATAAGAACAAAATATTTCGTGTTTAATCCATTTCACAATTTGACTGAGGTTAAACATGCATGAAATTTTTCATACTTTCAGTAGCAAATAATTGAATGTCAATTTCAATTACATACACAAACAGCATTTATTCCCAATTTAGATAATTACGACTTTCTAAAGTTTAAATAATTACATATGCAGGCGCAATTTAACTAATTTGTTAACAAATCAAATGTGCATATTATTAAAAGTTAATCAAATGAAAATTGAATTGTTAAATTAAATCAACACGAATAGGACAGTAACAAGAATATCAGAAGAAAATCTGCAACCTTATCTATTTTTTTATATATATCTTCTTCTTTTATTATTTTTAGACTATTATTTAAAATTTTTTGATTGTGAGTTTTCTATTTTAATAATTTTCCAATCACAGTTTTATAAAGGTCAATGTTAGGTCCCATATATTATTTATCTATTAAGACTTGCAAAATTAAAAAGTGTTCCAAATCACGAGTAGTATAAATGAACATAAGCTATATTTAATTTTTATGCTATATATGCTAAAACGGAAATTATTAACCCGTTCTGATAAACTCAGTCTATAAAATTTCGTAATACATACATAAATGTTCCAAAATTATCTTCATCTCCAGACATTAAACCTTTGTATCTAAAAAAAAGTGCATATCCCTGCAAAATTACATAAAGTTCTTTAATTCGCGTTGAGATGACATTTAAATTAATAATGAATTATATGAAAATGATAGAAATGTTACAAAAATCTGTTGATAATGACGCAGAATAAATTAAATGAGCTTGAATTACATAACTGTAGAACTGCATCTGGAAAATAATAACAAAAACATTTTCAAAACATAATAATAATAATTTTCATATTGATATGCAAGATTATGCTATGAAATTTGTAACATAATTACACATATAACAATGTTAGTTGATTGTACGCACTTGAATAAGGTAATATTTAGTCATGCTGAAATATAATTACATAAAAGATAAGTAACTAGCAGGATGCAACCGCGCAATTAATCCTATTATCTTCTTTAAAATGCGATTGTGGTTCTTCTGCTATATTTTAATAAAGAAGATAATTGGTTACGGTAATAAAGATATTTTTATAAAAACACCTGATTAGTAAAGCGTATTGCAAAAGTATTTCATATTTTGATTTGTTGTATGCACAAATTCATAATTATTAATTGGATTAAGTAATGAATTGCAGAAATTCACTGCCATTAATTAAGGTTGAAATTTATGTAGGTTGTGTTCATGGACAATAGAATACATTTTAGTTTTGTAATTCGCAACTATTACCATTATCATTAGCAAGACGAAATTCTAGATTAAATGAAGATAATGTTTAATGCCAGTTTGATTGTTTCTTCTAATAAAAAAGATAGATGAAGTAAATAATTAAGCAATTATTTTTAGAAAAATAAAACTAAAACCAAATGAATGTGATGAACTCTGAATTAAATTTAGTAGATTGTTGTATCTTGTTTTGTTAGTTTATTTCAAAATAAATTAATTCCAAACAGGGTCCGATAGACACGAGCAGAGATGTGGAGCGGACAAATATCATAACATCAACACCTGATAGAAGTTGGAAGTTTTAATTGGATTTTAAACAACCCAATTAATGCAGAGATACAAACGCAAACATCATTGTATACAATTCTGTTTTGCACTGCAGGTAAGTTTAATAATTTTCTAAAATTAAATCAAAATGAATGCAATGCAAGCGCTTCGTTCACCGGAATTATAATTTAGGTTTTCTGAAACAGACATTAATACAGAAAATGTAAACAAACAATTAAAAAACATATTCAGTCGCAAATTTTTTATCATCCATGAATCATTCAAATTTTTATATTGCTTTTACTGCTTTGAGATATTGCTCGCCCACATACCCATAGAAAAACTATTTAGTGCAGTACTGCCTAAGCTTTCGAGGTTCTTTAAGTATTCCTTATCTTTTTTTTATAATAACCTACATCCTCCGCTTTTTTCAGATGACTTTCTTTTTTTTTAGGTTTCGACTTCCCTTTTTTACTCTCCCATTGTCTCTAAGGTATAACGTCATTAAACTAAATGTCAACTTGGACACAGTGGCCGTAAGCTCTGTTAGCAAAAACCTAACCATTTTATTGTGCTGGTTTGTAAGACTTCATGATGTTCGCTGTAAATATAGATTACACTTATAAAGCATGAAAATGCTTCATTTTACATTTTTTTTACATAATTGACACACTATTATTTTAATTCAGAATCCTATGTGTAACTGCTAGACATTGCCAGATACATCTTGATATTGTAACTCTTCTTAACATCCCATCTGACATCAAGTATTAAACATTTTTGTTGGAGGATACTTGATCTGAGTCAAAAGTATGCTTTCAATGTTTAAATAAATCCAAAGCCCGGATGAAAAATTATGAAGCCCCTTTAGGGTAGAATTAGACGTGTGATGTACATGTTCAATATTTGTTGCTGGCGTAAACTAACCATGTTGTGTGAAAGGTTTGCTTGTACAATTATTGATTATTCGCGTAAAACATTTGGTCCAATATTGGAATATGTTCGTAGCATTGTGTAGTAGTGGTTTAAATGAGCATGTTGTGCTTAAAACATGAATTAATGAAAAATTGAATTAACTGTGGAAACCTCTACTTCGCACTGGTAAATTTTCATTTAGTAAACTAGAAATTTGTATCATGTTTTTAAATATTCTGTATTTACAAACTGTAAATAAATGTGCTGCTCTACTTTTTTTCTGATAATTGTATTTATTTACCTAATTTAATTTTTTAAATAAAAGTAATGTCCAATTATAATTGTTTCTATTAATCCTGAGCAACTGTCCCAACTACACATATTATTATTTTATTAATTGTTTCAAATCAATGAATTTTAAGGAAAATGAATTTTTTATTTTCAAGATTTTTAATTTTCCGTGTGAAAACAAAATCTCATTTTTCTTTAAAATCATTCGATAATTCTGGATATTTTGTGTGATTAGGGTTTGTTGGACGTCAATAATGAATGTAATCATGATCTTAGTTTCGTACTATAGGAGCATCCTTCATACAGTTCAGATTTGGTTCTATCAAAGATGAACTTTCGCGGACAAATTTTTTTTCGATAATCATGTCGTGGAAACAATTCAAGAATAGCTAAACTCTAAAAAAATTTTTTTTGTCTAAAGCTTGCATTTGCTTACATTTTGCCCTTCTAATCCTGCAAAGTTTTATGATATTGTAATAACAATAATCCTTTTAGATCTAGGGAGCTCAAAATAAATAAGTGCAAAAGCGATATATTAATTAGGGAGAGAACCCAAGCATGACGGATCTCATATTGAACAAAATTGATCGAATTTATGGAAAAGAAAAGTGATGTATGCATCGTTATTTACACAAAGCCTAAGAAAAACTAAAAGCAAGAGATCATTTTATTTGAAGCATCCCCAAAACACTAGAGAACGTATTGTCATATAAGTGCTATGACGCCTTTTTAATTTTTTCATGGTTAGCAAAAAGAAATATGTACCCCAAAATAGAATTTGGAAATTTTTATTCGGTAATATATCAGCAATGAAAAATTTGTTTTCGATTCACATTACATCAAAAGGAAATATTTGTGCAATCTGTAATCTAAACATACACTGTTGTGAATCAACTGATAATAATTATTTAATATGGGTTAAAAGTTAAATATTATATGTAGTAGCACGTGTAGAGATTATCTTCAATAAATTTTCTCTGCATCGTCAACAAATTCTCTATCACAGGATATACGTCAGTTATTCCAGAGTTCTTATTTGTATTTACAAAAATTACTGTTTGTTGATAACATAAATTATATAAACATATCTACTGACCTAAAATTTTACAAATTTGCACGCATATTATTCATGTATGTATTTGACGCCTTAATATAAACCATATTTTTGTAAATATAATCATTGTGTATCTAAAATTTAAAAAGAAGAAAACTTAAGAAAGCATCCTTAACTGTTCTCTGGATTACATTTACATGTACATGCTAACCAAATTGTCGTTTCTATGAAATTTTTATTTTGTAAGGAAAAGTAAATCATCTCACCAATTAGTTTCGGAAATTTGTTACCAAACAACAACAACGTTGTTATCGGATTGACAGTTTCAACTTTTAATTTTCACAATTGCAAAATTATTAATTTTTTGCATATCTCTAGAAGAAGGAAGTTGAGATAGTTGGGTAAAGTATCTTCTTTTTGAGTACATATTTTATAAATAATAATGTTCTCTCATAATAACCTTTTCTTTACTTTTACATTTAATAAACACCATTGCACACATACATGTATGTTTTGTTTTATGTTGTACACTTTAGATTTATATTGTAACTATACTTTGTATTACAAAAAAAAAAAAACAGAAAGAGGAACATGGTCATTAGCTCATTCGAAAGGACTAAAACGTATAAGTAAATTAAAAAAATCACCAATTTTCCAACTGCGGCGTAATAATTTTGTAAATACATTCTCAATGTAGATAATTCAGATGATTAGTCGTGCCAAATTATTTCGATTAAAGCAAACAAGATATGTTTGTTTTCTACATATCTTTGAAATTTGCTTATAAAAATAAAGCTTTTATGTCAAATGCAAGGAAAAAAAAGACTAATTGTTACTACTAATTAACCAGTAGGTTGACATACACCATTTTGTCAAGTGAATTCAATAATTAATAAGTAATGATATTCTTTTATGATAACGTAAGTGTTTATATGTTAGCAATTCTTAAAGAACTTGGATAGTTACCAAAACTTAGTATCTAATACCAACCTTTAAAATATTACAACTAAATAATATGTTTTAATGGAATAAGTACGTCAACTTCTCAATCTTCTTATTCTACAAGATTAAAATTTTATATTTTTACAGAACTTCTAATTCTTTTAAAAGTGAAATTAACAGAAAAGAAGCAATCTTCAGTTTTCAATTCCAGCTGTCATTCAGTAAATAATTGCACAGAAATTAATCGAGAATTGCATATTGATTACAATTTGGTAAAGCGTTTGATGTGACAGAAAATTATTTCATAGATCTAATTGTTATATGTCTATAGAAATTGATTTATAATTACAGTGGTTTCCTATTGTATGATATAACTGAAGGGTAAAACTAATGACAAGATTTAAATAGAAGTTCATCTAATTTTACATAAGGTTACATTGTTAAATAGTTTCAACAAGGTCTTTATAATATAATCCTTGTGTTTTTATGCTATGTGTGATATCTACGAAGAGAAATGGTACATTTTGCATGCAAATCAACTATGCAATTCTTAAATAGTTTCCTTATTAATGCAGATTATGATACAACGTAACACTGACATTTATAAAATTGCAAAACTATTAATAATTTCCACTTATTAAAATAAATTGATTTGTAAGAAAAATGCTCTCTTCAGAACTTTCCTTGGCCTTGCTATATAACCTTCAACTATTTGCTCTTTTTGAATCGTTAAAGGAAAGTAATATTAACAAGACTTAAATAAAAATTCCTTAATTGATTGAAAATTATGAAATAATGTAGCCGAGAACATGAAAAATGTGTGTTTTTAATTTACAAGTCGCAAATATTATTTGAAAAGGAACCAAACCACAAAATGTTAAAGGCATTTTAAAATGATAATTAATGTTCCTAGATAATTGCAGGAAATTTCGATTTTGGTATCCGATTTTCTTTCCTAAAGTCGGTTATACATTAGAGGCAGAGGCAAGCCGAGACAGCATAAACCTCGGCTCAACTAATGCAGACCATCGCGTGTAATCGCCTTAAGGCAAAAATTTTCTGCCAAACGAACATCCATCAATTCTACCGTTAACATACATTTGGATATGTTATGCTTGAACTAGGTGATATTTAATAAAAATTGCCGACCGATATAAGTATTTATGTACATTCAATGATATTTTACTTGCTCGAGGCATGATTTAATGTCCTTTATGTTATTACATATGCAAATATGCTGTTGTCTTTTTATGGCGAAAGAAAGAAATTGAGAATGTGTAATTAAATTATAATTAATCATAATATTATAAACGGTTTAATTCAATGTTAATTCGAATAACCTATTTTCTCTATTGTGTTTCTGTGCATAAAATGAGTCAGTGCTTTTAATGCAACATAAATGCAATTACATAATCCATGCGAACAAAAGATTGGGGTTAAATTGGGGTCTTATATTGTATCGAATACAAAAAATATACTTATTGAACTAAATTGAATTTGCGTAATTTATTGGAATTTTATTAAGGCAGATTAAAGTCTATTTAGTGAGCTTTTAAACTTCTTTAATAAAGACCTCTAATTCGATGTGAAATGCAGATGTATTACTGACATAAATATTTTTGATGAAATATATAAATACCTGCATATAATTTATTATATAATTTTTTTCAAAGATGAATAAAGAAATGTTATAATACAGTTAGAACAGGTTTTTCTAGTATTCTAAATACTATATTTATTAGCTAAGTACGTTCAGAATATTTTAGAGGCCAAGTTCTGTTACGCAATATTTCCATGTGGTGTGGTATACGTGTGTATCGAACATGTGCTCTAATGCCGCCAAACGTGACTAAACTGGGGCCGATTTACTTAAACAAAACATACTAAAATGTATGCCACGTGAGTCCAATGAGTCCGGCTTCGACCTAATCATAAAAAATGTTTTGATTCATTGATGGCTCCATTACGAAATCATTTATATCC
The DNA here is from genome assembly GCA_027574865.2 of Coproporus ventriculus. Lineage (NCBI taxonomy): Eukaryota > Metazoa > Arthropoda > Insecta > Coleoptera > Staphylinidae > Coproporus > Coproporus ventriculus. The sequence continues at coordinate 189,803 of JAODAH020026127.1, forward strand.
GACTTCGATCGGAAATTTTTAAACACGCTCCAAATTTAATATTGCGCGCAAAAATTATTAATTAACAACGCAATTATTGCAGTATCAGTTAATCAAAGCATAGAAAATGGGTGTTATGTAATTGGCAGGAAGCAAAATTTTTATAGAAACACTCCACATGACCTTAGAATTTAAATAGATATAATTTTTGACCTTAAAACTGTGACACATAAATTTTATCGAAATTCTACGACTTTAACTCTTAATATTATGCTTCAATATTTTACTATTGCTAATTCTCTAGTTTTGCTTTGAAGTACAAATTCATTTTTTGCGTAATTATAAATTTGAGGAATGCGGGCTACTAAAAGCTTCTGATCTTCGAAAACAATAATAATAATAAATATAGTTTTTTCAATTAAATAAATAAATAATAAAAGAAAGAAAAGAAAAAGTCCTAAATAAAAAATTCTGCGTATTTTTAGCTCCTTTGTCATATTTCAGCTTTGACTTAAAAAAAATGAGGTTTATTAAAAAAATAAGTGAGCTGTAACTTCTTCTTCTTCTTCTTCCCTAAAATATATACCTTAATGTAATTACTGTAAATATTTAATAAATATTCACTTTTGTAATTGAATAAAGAAATAATAACAATAATAGCGGCAATTGCAATTTTCTTAATAACTATTATCCATTAATTTTAATAAAAATATAAAAGTAGTAGCCTGTTAAGTAAATATTTATTACAACATTATTGATTAATTTATATTTTAATACAGCCTGTCGACAACTGAAAAAATCATGAAAGATATAAATCATAACAATATAACCTTCGTATCATGCAAAATTTATATTGAAATAATTTGTCTAACGATTTAAAAGTAAAATTATATATGACATAATATGTGTGTTATAATTTGAATTACAAAAAAGGTTATCGACCGTGATTTTGACGGGCAAATATTTCTCTTCTAATTTTACTGGTTACATTTTAATTAAATCATACTGGACTCCACAATATCGCAATGGGCCTCTACTGATTTTTATTTCTTGCAAGAGGAGGTACAATTAGAATGTACGGAATATGAAACGTGTAGAATTTTGTGAACCGTAAGTAACCAAAATATGGCCTTCATTTAATGTTATGTAATTTTGGACGAAATTGAGAAATATTATGTAATTATTTTAATTTTCAACTTCAAACAATATAAATATTCGCCAAGATTTCTTTGTGGAAAATTAAACGTCCATAAATTCTTATTTTACATGTATGCATATGATAATCTTAAATCTTACATATTAATAACAATTTTAATTGTCGGGCAAACTATAAATTTAAAAATTAAAGTTGTATCTAGATTCTAATATTTCATGTACCAAAAAATATTAAATCATATTAGAATAATTAGTTAAGCATGTTATTGCAGATTATTTATAAATTGATCGGAATTATCAATGTGGTCAGCGTGCCAAAAAATTTAAAGTGGCTCAACGTATTTTTAAGGTTAAAAGAAAAAAATGCATAGTATCCGTGAAGCTATAATTTTTTTTTTTTTTCATTTCAACTCTTAAAACCTGTCATAAGTGGTTAAAACTAAAGTTATTAGCAAAAAATTAAAAATTATATTAAAGGAGTAGATGGTTTAAACCAAAATTTTGAATTTTTAGATTAGAAGCTTTTAGTTTGATCTTAATTTGTCGTAATAATATGTAATAATATATATTTATTACATTAGTGGAAAAATGTATGACGCATATTTATATCAGTTACTTTTTCATTTAATAAATTTTAAGTTTGTCAACCTTTGGATAAGTGATGATTCGTTATATGCTGACGTAAATGAAGGAGACAAATGAGTGTTGATAACTCCATCCAGAAAATAAGAAAGTTAATGTTCTTAATTTAGTAATAAACGCAATGAACAAACTTCTCGCTAAGTAAATCTGAACCACAAAGACTCTTACTAAAGTAATCAGAATCTTTCTGATATCAGCATCATTAGAGAAAATGATCATTCATGTAAAGGTTTCAAATAGAAAAGTAAAATCAACATCGATAATTTTTGTATTAATTAACAATTATCAACAGCAAAAGTGAAAATATAAAATTTACATATCGACTCGCTAATTTGAGAACTACATGGAGATCTGGAGGATTACACATGTTTTCAATCTAATTATGATAAACAAGTTAAACCGGTAAAGTTTTTTTATATAAAATAAAATATATACATATATAACAGTTAAAAAAGGCTATAATTGCGGCTGCAACAAAAAGAATTTAATTGATGTAGCAATTATGAATTTAGCTAACTTATTAAACAAAAGCAAATTATCATTGAATGCCTCTAATAAATGCATTCAAGGTTTTAAAATGAGGTGACCGTTACAAATCATATTTAATTTCGGATTTAAAAAAGTCTCCTCATAGTATCATTGATTTTATAAATTGTTGTAAATAGAAAATAATAAAATGCATTTAATTGATCAGGGCCAGGCGTGGACATAAAATATATTAGATACATTATTTAGTTCCTTATTACATTATGCGTAATTCAGCCTTGTTTATCGAGGTCTTTATTTGCAATTACCACTGTAATATTGAACTTATTACATTTCGATTTAAAAATTATTATCGCGCAACGAAAAATTCATTTAATTTTCATTTACGTCATTTACAATACTTGGATATAATTAATATTTGTCTTTGTTTTTTTGTACTATTTACGTAATTTCATATTTCACACAATCAACCTTTTATAAATAGATTGTGATTACAAAATTAATTATCAACAAATACGGAATATAATATTCACGTTTTTAAAATCATATTTTCAAATTAAATACTTAAAAGTATAAGTATAATACAATATTTATTTGTTTATTATGTTAAACAATACAGTTTCATTTATTTTCTTGATGTGACAATAGAAACTTATTTTTATCAGTTTCAGAAAAGTTTTAAAATTTTTGAAAAATCGAAAAAAAATATTTATCTTTTTATAAAATTATAATTAAAATATAAATTTTTTGATCAGTCAGGTTTATTTCTTTGCTCGTAACTAATTTCGGCGGTTATTGAATGATTTTCAAACGGTTTGAAAAAAATTTTACAATTTCCAAACGACTTTTTTCTTTTTTGCTTTTACAGTCGATTTTTATTACTACTTTATCTATGTTTTAAATTAATGTTTTCTCGCTCATCTTTGTGTTAAATAAAAATAATTAAATGTAATTTAATTATTATGTTCTTATTTTGCATATAAATTTAAATATTTGTGCAAATTACCATCTATTTTACTTATTAACCTTCATGTGCATCATGCACCGTACTATTACTTAATCCAGGTTTATGATTATTTTCTATTATATGATTCTCTTTTTTTATAGCTTTACTCATTTTAATTGCGGTTATTCATAGTAAAAATACGCTACATGGGATTAGTCATTTGCATATAATATATTGTATCAATCTTTTTTTATTGTAAATAACTAGCTACTAAATTTTATTTCTACTTAGTTACGCTTTATTACAAACAATAGCAAATTTAATGAAAATTATGTTTTATCTAATTCATAATGATAAATGTTATTTATATTTCAGTGTTAAGAGAACAAAATTTGCTCCATTTACGTCTATCTTTTATTTTCCAATAAAATGCTTTAGTTCATTGTCATTACCCAATGCTCCATTGAAGTATTAAATATGAAAATGACGTTAATAAAATGTCTTTATTTAAAGTCACGTTTCTTGATGAATTTACCCATTGAGTTATATAAGACATATGCATTCTAAAATTATATTACACCCTCTTCATGACGTCCGTTCAAGGCTTTACGTAAAGAGTGAGTTATGTACTTAGTATTATCACCAATCCATTTTTTAAAAAATAAACTAAAATATGGGAACTGGTGTTACATAGGTTAAATAGTTTAACCTTAATATTAAAGACATATATTTGATTTTTTTATTAAAAAATCAAGAAATAAAATGAAATATTTTCATTGCTCATTTATAATTAAAATAAAAAATTCAACCTTCTTATCAAAATATAATCCGATGTCACAATTAATTATTAATTTAAGTTTTTAATGACTTTTGCAACTGTACAAAGTTTTTAATAGGTTTTGTAATTACCTTTTTATCACCATAAATTTATAAAACCCATTAATTATTATTTTCACCAATAATAAATATGTTTAATATGGGCAAATTCATTGAAATTTGGACGAAATTGGTAGAATTTCAAAAAGTGGCCATCCCGATTATGTATTATACTGCAAATATTCTCAAAAAATTTTGAGCTGTTGGTCACTTCTAATGACAGATATACTTTAGTGTATGTTTTAGTTGTCTTTTATTCACTTATGAAAATAATTATTCAATATAGATAATAGAACTTATATCTGCTATGTGATAATTCATATTAAAATTAAATAAGAACAAATTTACTACGTTTCTTATCACTTTATTTGTGTTTGACGCAACTAGTTCCACTAGAGTCTTCGACGGGCGTAACAGTAACAGTGTGATTTTGCTTTAAAATAATTTCCATAGATAAAAGTGCCTATAATTTTATTGAGCAGTCGATTTGGCTCTTTTTAAATTATGAAAATATTTTTTATTATGTAGTAATAAAATCCTATAATACATTGTTGCATTTTACGCACCTGGATTCAAACTCCGGATGGAAGGAATTGAATTTTAATTTCGATGATTAAAACGCCGATAAACAATAGCTGTTAGTGTTAATTTTAATTTAAAAAAATTAATTGGTATTCTTTACATTAAAGAATTTGTTTAGCGTACACCTTATAAATAAATAAATAAATAATAATCTCGAAATATATCCATAACAAATTAACACAAAAATAAAAATGTTTACCATAATTTTGTTGTCTTGAATTTGAAAATGATGTAAATTTCTATTTATGTCTTAATGAGATAAACGACAGTTTCTTTTATTACAATAAGACAGATAAGGATATTCTTACAAATTAAACGAATGCTGTATAAACAGAAATGAATGTTTATTGTTAAATAATTTACGGTATTGTTGGTAATCGTATTTTGTTTGAGAATTTACTGATGACGTAATGAGGAAATGCAATGAGCAATAATCAGGAATAGTCACATGTGAAGATGAAGGAAGCGGTGATCAAGGTAAAAATATGCATAAAAGTAAATATCTCGAGGTTATTCATGTATATAACGAAATACATATATATATATATACATTAGATAAGATGTACTTGTAATCATTGTTACCTTTGCATAAACAATTATTAATAAAAAATAACCATTACTATATTTATTATAAGGAATTAGTATTACTAATATTAAATAATTGCTTTGATTTTAATTGTCTTACTCTTGTAATACCATATACAAAAACAATGTGATTTTTTTTGTAATTTGACACAGTATAGCCGCTAAATTGCAAAAATTTAAAGATATCTGCATTTTTTGTGCTTAGATTGCAATCCCAACGATTTATTTTAAATCATTTTAAAGTTATATGAGCTTTAATGTAATGCAATACTCTAGGAAGTAATTATTGTGTTTCGAAGAGTATAGAAACATTTTAAACCATATAATAGGAGATAATTGAGCTTTTCATAAGCTGTTTGCAATGGCTTTATAATTTATTAATTATAAATGTAAAATTAAAATATTAATAATTATCTGAAAGGAATGTTATCATGTCTGATTAGTTTAATGTGTTGTAGCTAATTAATTTTATTAATACGGAACATTTTTTTGGTGGCGTATATGAAGGACAATCGTTTGAAATCTAATAATGAAGGAAAACTAAATAATAATAATATTTACATCATAGTAATAATTAAAGGATGATTGAATATACTGAAATGTATACATGAAAAAATATTGAACTGACTCAATCATTGCCGATGAATCAAGTACATTTACTTTTATACCAAATAATCATGTACATACAATATTATGGGAATCTGTTTAAAAATTTTACTATTGTCAAAATTGTAGTTTTCATTACAATCTCTCCCAAATTATATATATTTTTGTCCTCGCCGATGAATTTATCAATAATATAAAATCAGTCGTTTTACCCTCGGAAATTTACAGTCGTACGATCGATCATATTCACCACTACAGAATTTCATTATACGAGACAAGCCAAAATTAACCCACGAAGTTAGTTGAAAGACATTGGAATTGGTCCGTGCGTAGTACATTATCTTATTATAATTTAAAAAAATATAACAAAAACAAAATTAAAAATTTAAACTTTGAATCTGTAAATTAATAATCAGCATTTTAAATATACAATAATATAACTAAATAGTAATCCAAAACAAAACATCCTATGTAATTAAGTTGTATTCCACTTTTGCAACAGAAAATTTAGAAAACGTGTTTGTTTTTATAAATCAATTAATAATAATTGATTCTAACCAAGTTTCTATTCTTATAATCAAATATTTACAAACAAATGTGCAAAATTGAGTCTAAACAGTGCAATTATTACACGTGCATAAATTATTTACATTTTTCATTTTTTATGTGCAATTCATATTTACATATACAACTATAAAAAAACAATTTTAGTCTTAAAATTACAAAAATTGTGCAACGATTTCCAAAAATAATATAGTTTACTGTATTTTGAATAACTAATGGTAACCATTGCATTAAATGTTGCCGTATTTATGTTTACTTCGCAATCGTTTGTGATAATTAAATCGCACTTGCCATATTATTATTAATAATCATAATAATATTGCAATGGTAAACTTTATTTTATTATAATTTTACTAGTTATTATAAAATAAAATTTAATGATCGATTTATAAATATTAAATAAACCCTTGTACAGGGAAATGTAATGTCAGAAGAAATTGGATGGTAGAATAACTACTACTTTTCGTTGACGTAGATTTAGCCAATATCCACTATACTATTTGGAGGCCAACGAAAAGTAGTATCTACACGATTTTGGAATCATTCTCCTTACTTACATTTTTTGGGAAAAAATGTATGTTTTTCTGGTCCCAAAAAATATAATATAATAGTTGCGACATCTCTGTTCCAGACTGAGAACTATTCCAATGGTCCTCGTATTATTTAAATTAAGTTTATATACTTTAAAATATACGCAGCAATTTAAGCGTGCATAATACCATTGGGAGGTTGCGAAATAATCCTTTATAGGCAATTTGTTATCTACTTCCCTATATATGGCACACAAGTGAATTAATCAATAAAAATAAAAAGAGTAATAATATAAATTAGTTATTTAACTAACCATTGTTATTAACAATTTTTGAGAGAGAGAGAGAGAATGCAATTTTTTTCTAAGAACAAATCCACATGAAACTTTCTATATATTATAACAAAATATGTAGAAAGAAGCATCATATTTTTTATTCTACTTTATTGCCTTTTTGTTTTTCGCTATAGAATAATGCTGGAAAATCACGGTTTTGTTTCTTTTAATATATTTGATTAAGTACTAAATAAATCGAAACGTAAATTAAGCACAGAAATTTCGTCTATTAAAAATGTAATTTATTTATTTACACACTCTAAAAAGATAGACAGTTTTAAAACAAAGATTATTACTGAATTTATTATAATTCAATTTTAGGATATATTAAATGCGTAATTAGTGTTTCATAAGTAATTTTGAACTGTGTCATTGTAAGTCTTAAAGCCATTTCCTTTTCAAGTTTAATTGGTCTACCTAAGGCTATTTAAATAAAATGATGGATCGGTTTTGAAAGTGGATGGAGTTTTTAAACCGGAAACACCAAAAATGAAATTTTAGCACATAATTTTTGTCTGTTCGGCGTGAGTAAACAATGACTCTGAAATCAGGTTATCAAATATCATTACAAGTGACTTTAAATAGTGACCCAGTTCCACGTAATTCATTAAATAATACGCAAATAAATAGATCTGAAAAATACTGTTGCTCTACTTGAAATTCTAATAAATGCCAAAAATGTTCCACTCAATTAGTGGAATATCACCGATGGATTAGTGAAAAGTAAAAAGAGGAACAAACATTAATGATTACGTAATTCTATTATTAACATACAACTGTTTTTTTGTCACTCATTTTATTTCAGCAACGGTAAACTTGCGAAAAGTGTGTCACGAATATTTTTAGGTAATACTTAAAACAATACATTTTCTAGTCTTATCAATTTTACTTCTAATAATCCTCATTCCTGCTTCTCTTTAGATGTCCAACTAATTTTATCTGTGACTGTAATAATTCTTAAACATCAATGAATTTTCTGCTAATTAAAATAAATGATTTGCGTGGTTTTAGTAAATTTGAAAATATAAATTTTCTCTACGTGATTATGTTATTAAACTATATTTGTGTTTATATAATGTGAAATTGGATTGAAGCCAAACGGAATTTGTATCAAGAGGACCTAGTTTTGGTACCACATGTCCGAAACCACCTTCGCAAATTACTCTAGCATCATCAAACATCATTCGCGAGTTGATTTAAACTCTTTACTTTTTAAGAAAGTACGTAATTATTTCTAAATATGTTAGTAGAAATATAAATTTATTACGAGTATGGAGTTTATTAATATTAATTTTAAAGATATTTAAAAATCCGGAAATTAGGTTAAATTGGAGTTATGCAAACAACAATACAGTTAGACTTGTAAAGAGATAGCTTATTTTTTGACTTAAAGCTACAAAATTTAAGGTATATGTAGTCATATGGAAACATTGGATATTAATATAGAGAAATCCAAAATAGCGATTTTTACAGTAGAAATAAAATGTAAACTTATAAAAAAGCAAATGTTTTAATTAAGAAATCTAAGGATATTAATTAATGTAAAATATCAGAGATTTAAAGTTCATAATAGAGTAAAGGGAAATATGATCTCCAATTTCAAATAGTAACCGATCTCTTTAATGCACTGTTTTCAGAATATCAAGAATGAGAAAATATTTTGAGCAAAACATAAAGATATAATACAATTTTGCTTTCCGATAAAATTGTAGTAATAGATAAAAATGAATTAAACGACCATGAGCTTATCATTACCTAAGAGGCCTATAAACAAAAGAAGATTAATTTTGAAAACGTTCACAGAGAAATATTTGCAAAATATTATAATTGTAGTTACTTGAAATTCCACAACTGTTCCACAATTTATCGTAAATTAAAATATGTAATTTAAATAAAGCATTCATGCCCTTGCTCTCATTTCCAAGGAATGATTATACCAACTCTTTCAAATTTTTATTTATTTCCTACATTAATTAAAACACTACTCATTTTTTTTTGTTGAATTGACATCGTTATCTTGAATTAAAAGAATAATTATCAAACATGAAAACTAATTTCATTGGTTGTACTTTTACATAGCACATAAGTTTAAAAAATTGTAGACATCATTTCCCCAAATAAGTACCTCAATTTATTTTAAAAATATATCATAATAATACCTATTTATAAAATATGATCTTATTTGTTTATTATATTTGTAATATTAGAGATTACTTGATAAGACCATAATCTTTTTTTTTTCACCACTTGTAATAACATTTTCATGGAAACATGTTGTGTATTCATAAAAGGCTTCATTGAAACATATTACAAATATTGCAAATTACAAAACGATAAGAGGTTAATAAATCGGAGACCGCACGTCGTCGGTTAAATTACACATACAATGATAAAATAATCAAAAACCAATTTTGCAATCGTACAAAAAAATGCAGTTTAAGTTTTTATTGTCTGAATGGATTAATTAAGACGAGTAGCACAGATCATTAAAAAAATCTTTGATATCGGTATTCGGAAAATGCATATTCATGATAAGATCAAAGATAGCATAGTTTCTTAACATACTAACCCAAAGTTGTTATCGAAACATCTAAACCATCACATTACATACTTTCTATAATGTATCAATCAATTTTTGGTAGCATCAAATTTCTCTTTAATTTTTTTTATTAATTAAATACAATGGGGACCAAAGACCATATATGGAAAAAGAATTAATTACATTTTAAGACTTATATGATTTAAATAATCTCTCCGTTTATTAATATTGGTCGTAAATATAAAAGTGGAAAGAACTAATTAGTTTGATTTTTTTTATATAGGAAGTAAGGAATTAAGATTTGCAATATTCATGCCGTATCGTAACATCTGAATTTTTTCCATTTTTCCTTGCTGATTTTACCTTGATTAGTTGCGTCATTCCAACAATGTCGACATTGTTCTTCTTTGTTTTACAATCTTTATTTATTATGTGCGTAAAGTAATTTATTGAAAATTCATCGGAGAATTGTGTACCTCTATACGGATCAGAAAATCTCCATTTATATCTCTCGCCAAAATTACGTTCCGTTTCATTGTTTTCGATTTATCATTTTAATTGATTACACCTTTAACAAGTGATTTGTCCTTCTTTTCATGAATAAGCAACAACAGATATTTGTCATTACAACACATGAATAATGAATTAAACAACTAAGAAAAGATTTAATTGTGTAATTTGTGAAATATCGAGAATTGCAAATTGCTCTGATTTAATTTCGATGATACGTTGGTATTGTATCTCATATTAAGCATCATCAGATATAATAAGCTATTTTGAAAACGTACTGACGTGGTTAAAGATTTTAAAAGACAATTAAATTTTTTATAGTTTATCAATTTTACAGGTTCTGAATAAAATTATATTCAATTCAACTTGAAAAAATGATAATCCAAATTAATAAACTTTTATTTTATGAGTTCTCTAAAGTTGGTTTCTGAAAGTAAAAAAATGACGTACTAAATTTTGAAACTTGGAATTTTAGGGACAAAAAACTTAAGGCTACTTATATGAATTTGAACAATACTATTAAAATATCTAATATTTGCAACAGTCGAATATACACATAGATGTATTTGATCTAATAAATCAACAAAATTTCCATGGAATAAAATAAAAATAAAAATGAAGTGAACAATATTGCAAGAATTACATAATTATTAAACTTTTAGGTTACTGGTATTAAACATACCTAATCAATTTAATTGTTAAAAAATTGTAGTTCATCGAAAAGTAGGTTAAATTTAGTCAGCATTGTTTTGGTGCTCGTTATTATGATGTATAATGTAAAACCCAAATTGAATGTTTACCAAAAGATAAGAAAACTCGCTCGTGCATGAGATATGATTATACAATAAGTCCGGATATATTTTGATGAAAAATTTTTATACAAATAATATTTTAAAAGCGTTTTTGTTGGTAATTCCAACGGAAATCATCCCATTCCTTTGATTTTTCTTGCGGTTTGAAAGTGCATACCCGAATACACCTGTTATGGCCTTAAAGCAGTTACTTGAAACACGTCCATTTTATTTATATCGAACGTCTGCTGACTGCATTTTTGTGCAATACCGGAGGAAAGAGAAAATAGTGAAAGAACCGGCATTCATGATGCTATATTTACCACTAAATTGATTTCATTATTAATTAATAGTATTTAATTTATGTATATTATATGTAAACATAAATGTTTTGAATACAAAACGTTATTAAATACGAAGAATTGAACGCATATAACTATCAATTCAAAACGTTATTTGCATTGTAAAATAATATTTTAATCATAATTGGCAAAACTAACCTCGACAAGTCCTCGACGATTGCTCGGGTTTATTCTGCATAAGCTATTATACAGCTCCATGAATAATATGCATTCAATTTGCAATTTATAAACATAATAAAATATGAACCAAAAGCAAGGAAAATTTTACCAGAACTACATTCTCAATATCCTTGCAATATTGCAATTTATTTTCCATCGTTTTTAATATTATACATCGCTTCGTGATAAAAGTATGAAAAAAATTTGGAAAGTTCATTAATAATTTTATATACAGATATCATTAACATTTGAAACTTTAAAATCATAACAACATATTTTTTGTTTGTTTTCCTATGTAATATTGCGTGACTTCTATAACCAATAATATTATTAAATTTATTAGTGTAAATAAATTTAATAAAAATGCGTTTGCCTCCCAGCAATTTCAAAACAAAATTATCACAAAAAAGTAAGAGTTTATTCGATTGAAACATTTTGATAAGAAGGTGATAGTACATCCGGTTAGAAGACAACAAGCTAATTTCCGAAACTCTATATGTAAACAAATTTTAATTATTTGAAAGGTTGTTAAACATACATAGTTTTCGTAATAATAGTTATTATTTGAAAATTCAAAAATAAAAACGAAGAATGTTAATAACTAAAATCACCGGCTTATCTCAATCACAGCTAATCATAATTTATTAAACAGAAACCACAATTTAGAAAGCATTACTCGACATAATATTACCAATTTATAAATTCAATAATTAAAGAGAAGGTCTTTATTTTTAATTGTACAATTAGTTATACTATTTAGTAAATATATAATTTTTATAGGAAAATAAATACAAAAAATTCTTAAATCACTTGAAGCAATTAAAGAACACAAAAAAAATCAAATATTTTGACCAGATCGTTTTACTTTTTTGTATTTTGAATCGCTGAATCCAAATCTGGCATCAGAATTCTACCTGCACACATATTTTTCTTTTAATAATAATTAACCAACTTTTGTATATATGTTTGGGTCATAAAAATTTATAATTCTCATGCCGAATTTGGATTTAGGAACTCAAAATATTAATTATACACTGCAGTGATGATAAGGACTAATTTTATGGCTCTTAAAAAGATTTTAGTTGCATTCGTTAATTAAGATGTCATAATTTTCTTGTTATCTCGAATTTTAGTCGTCATGTCTTATTAACTAAGCTAAGAATTGGAGCATGAATTATTTGTATATTGTCGCATTGCATACAAATGACTTTTTAAATAGTTGTACTTATGTACAAATAATTTGTTTCGACGTGTGAAAATGATATTTATTTTGTAATTCAAATAAAAACGTTAATATTTACCCAAAAACTTCTAGAATAGATACTTCCATAAAATAATTAGATTTATTTACTTAATAGAATCCATAACATGAGTAGATCCCACGTGTGTATATTAATTGATTACATAAAACATTATTTGCATAAAACGTGTTATTTTTTGCAATAAAGTGCTGTAAACAATTGTACATTTGATAAGTGCGGAGCGAAATTACATGAACCAGACCTAAAAACATATCTAAGTGGGTTGCATAATCTTCAATAAATAAATGATAACCCAATTTAATGGATCGATGTCAGAATGTACAATTCAGAAGTATTTTAATATTTTATGGGACAAGGTTGTTCATGCGGATATTCAAAGAGTTGTAGAAAGACTGGTACGTACATACAACCAAATTCGGTACCTGAACTTGACCTAGACCTTAACACTGCGCTCAGCCAGTTCCGTACGTCAATTAAATAATATTATTATAATATTAGATAGTATAAACACCTAAAGGCAAAGTGAAATCTCTTTAGCAAATGTCCCATTAGCCTAGATACTACTGCGGGTCAAACACTGTCTCTCTTTATTGAGAAAACAGTTAATATACGCAAAATATTATTGATATTTTAACGGTAAATTATATTTAAACAATATTATCTCATCTTTATTTTATATAAGTCAAGGGCTATGTGGTTTCATTCCTCTATTTTTTTCACAAACATTGCAACATAAATTAAAAGTTAACAAAACCAATTTTATTATCCTTAATTTTATCTATAACTCAAACAATTACGACAAAAAAAGATTTATTGCAAAATTATATTTGCTTTTCATGAAAAGTTATTGAAACATTAGTAATTAAATAAAAAAAAAACATTGAAAGAGAAACAGAACAAATTAATACTATTCCTGTTGATAATTATAGGTGGCATGTGTGACTACTTTCTCCTCGTTTCTACGATTCAAGTTTTTAATGTTTAATTTAATAGGGTTGCCAAATACTGTAAAATTGATACATTCTTTTGAACCTTTAATTATAACAATCTTTAAGGTAAATTAATATAATTGCGTAGGTCAGATCGTGACTCGCGAATCACAAGTTCGCCATTCCTGACCTAGGTTGTAACCATTTTCAAGCAGTTAATTACTTACTTAAAAATAGAAAACACTAATTCAATGTTAATAATAATTTATTTTTATAAGTACAAAGTTTATTTTTCGGTAATATCTACATTTAAAAAATAAATTTTTACTATGCTTAAATCAATTTAGTTTTAGGATGAAATATTTGAACTGTGATATTATAATTTGATGTACTCAAAGAAGAAAAAGTGATTGAAAAAAATTCATAGTATACTACTTCCAGTTTTGTTGTTCAGTTAATTGTTCAAAAAAACTATATGTTTTCTTTATTTTTTCTCAATTTCTTCAGTTTTGAAGGAACGCAATGACAGTGGACGAGAAAAAAACTAAGCAGTTATTGCTCGCTATAGCAAAATGGAATAATGAATTGCAATTTTGCACAAATTTTAAATATTTTTAAAAATCAGAAGAAAGATAATGTATCGACAAGTAATCTGTTATTACTAGTAGAAAAAATGTCAAAAATAAATGTTTCATGATCATTTATTAAAAAAAAAAACATTTTTTGAATGAAATTCTCGAATTTAGAAACAAATTCTTTCTTAAATCTGAACCGCTGATATATTACATCATTTTATTTATATAAGTATTAAATTTAAATGTTGTTTCCTTTTTGTGAATGATGTTATCTATTTAATACAAGTTTTGTATGACTCAATAAACGACATTGAAATTTTTGAATGAATCCCAGATTTACAAACAAGTCCTTGCTTCTTAGGGATCAAGGAATTTAATAATTTGATGTAACTTACGATGATTAATATTACATTATTTAAAATTAAGAATCATCCAGAAAAATCATCCATTTACTTATAATAGGATTCCAAGTAAATTAGTAATAACATTAGTTGCCAAAAAATAATATAAATTCTCGGTAAATAACACTCACGGAACTTCCCCTGAATTAATTATCACTCGAAAACCCATCCAATTACTTAAATATGGAATTAAAAAAAGACTGACATTTCTTACACATTAAATGATGACGCAATAAATAAAATAATTGTAATTTCCAATCAAAGTGATTAAAGAAGTGTTTTGCAGTGAGTGCGTGGGGGTTTTGGAAAATAGTGAAAATAGATTTTTTGAGGAGCTCTACATATAAAAATTTGAAATTTTATTTGATATTAAATAAAAATCTTATCAAATGATGATATAATCTAAATTCCACTAATTGTAGTCAAGGTCGTTCCTAGAACGGTTTCATTCATGGCATAACGGCATAATTTTTTTAATAAAAAAACGATTGTTTGTTGTTAAAACATTTTAATGATTACACCTGCTCTATTTGCGTATGCGGAAATAATGGAAACTAGGTTTTCGAACATGTTTAATCTATTATTAAAAATTTCCCAGTTAAAATCGCGTGTTCAAAAAATTAAACTACTATAAAAATGAGTTTACATTTAGGAGAGAGTAAATTCAGGTCAGTCGACGTGTACAGTTGTATAATTCGCTGTTATGAAAGTTGGATCAAGTCAGGGCTAATGGTTTATGGTTTAGCGGTCATACTCTCTTCTATTACCATTTCGAACCAATTAATTCAATTTCATTACGGAATTGAAATAAGAACTATTTCACATGCGCATTTAATATTGTTATTTAATTAGAATGCATTTACTAAACTTGACCCTGCATACGGGTCAGGTTCTTCTCTATAAATAATTAGGCACGTGTCTATTTGAATATTGACACTAATTAAACACAGTTCATTATCAAATCGAAAACATGCAAACAAAATAAGATTTTTTTTATTCCATTAAAATATCTGCTTCTCCTACGCCAAAATGATCACATAATCGCGTTCCAAATGAAAGTTCACGGAACACATCTCAAATAGTTGCTTAGCATATATTTTATATTATGTAAAAAATAGGTTGCTACATCTAAATAGACCAAGGTTTATTATTCATGCGCCACAATCATAAAAACACGCACATCTACTTTATTAAAGACACCATTTCATTTATCCTTCCACATTACCGCAATTTTCAACTGACATATTTATAATAAGCAAACCAATAATTGATTTCGTAACGCTTAAAGATCATCAATTTAAAATAAAATGTAATATTTAGATTAAGGAATATATTTTATAACAAATTTCTCCTTTGTATTTGTGGTGTATTTTAATTATCTTTTGAAACACCGTCATTAGAAAGCGGGCAGATAAACAACCTCCTCTATAATTAAATTAAGAAAAAATTATCATTTTGGCATCTCATTTTTATTTAATTTAATTCATTTACCTACATAAATTGATTTTTTATTTGAATTGGTTGAAGCTGCCAAAGTATCTACCCACATAAATATATTGATGTTAAATTCTGAAATTACTAGGCAGTTATAATAAGACATAATTTTGATTGACGTATTGCTTTAATTTTAAGGTTATAATATTAATAACGCAAAAATAAAAAACAGTATAACTATTAAAAAAATGTGCCAATCGATAGGGAATGATATTTCACGTATTTAAACAGTACGTGGAAAATTTTTAAATCTTTTCGAGATAAATAGAAATTTTCATCGAAACTTCAAAATTTTCGAATTTTAAATATAACTACGTATGATATTTTGACTTCTTTAATGTCACAATACTATTGCGATACTGTAATGCAGTTGAAACACTTTAAAAAAATCGTTGGTCCTTTTTATTCATAGTTTAAATGGTTAGAATAATTACGCTGATGAAATGTGTTAGTACAATAAAGATGATCATTAAAGTTCTTTGGGATGTTGCTAAATTATCTTAACTGTACACAAGAAAGAAATCTTTGTAGATATAACCAATTGATAATACATAATGAACAAAAATGTACTAATAAAAAATCTTTTAGTTAAAAAATAATACCGTTAAAGAGAATATTTAGTTTCATCACCACATAATTTAATCGTAATTTAGCAAAAATAATCAATTTATGTTGAAATTGTTGCAAAGACTCATTGATCAATAGATAAGATTAAATTAATGTATTTGATGTTGGAATATTAATTAAACTAAAAAAAAAAACTGTAACAAAAAGGAAGGTAAATTGGAATTAACCTAAATGTGATAGGTGATTGAAGTAGGAATTAGAAAGTGATAAAATAATATAAGCATGAAATGGAATAACAAAAGTTAAATTTGCTGGCCTAATTTGTCGAAATACTTATTGGTTGTTATCAGATGATTCCTTGCGTTTTGTTACGAAACTGATAAGAGATTTATGTGGTAAAAGTTGAGTGTAGTAAAAAAGGAACTGCTTCTGACCCAAATTCGGTAACACTATAAAATATTCAGCATAGTTTGTAACTTTATTTGACTTTTAACATTGGTGTTATGTTATAAAAGTGGGGAGGAAAGATTTGCGGGAAAGTGTGACCGCAATAACTGACATCATTTCACTTTGCTTCTCTCACTCCCACAATTTCTCTAAATACATATGCCTATCTCCGTTGGTTCTTTCTTTGACCTCGATTGCGGAGAAATTAAACAACAATATAAAATTATTTTATATTTTGTTTGGTAATTTGTTATAATAAAGCAAATTCAAATGCATCCGATACACATAAAAACTGCACGCTAGTAGAAAGTTCTCTTACGTCCGAAACATTATTTAACAATTCAATTCAATTCAATTCCTTTTACCTATCAATTAATTTTGTCCTATAAATCACAAAATGATTGATGTTCCCAATTAATTTAATATGTAACAAACATATCATTTTTTATTCAATGTCAATTTATTATTGATTTCTAAAGCGCGAGAACTTTCTTGTTCATCGATTAGAAAAATGCCCGTATTACGAATATCCAACTATATTAGTGAAAGTTACCATAGTAAAATCTACTTATTTTTTTGTCAGAATTTAATCTATCTTCTCTTAAGTTTTGTGTGCAATTAAAAAATGATTACAGCGTCCAGTAATAAGAATTTGCAAATATTATTACTTTTATTAATCGAAAAAGGTTAATTGCATGCAAAAACGTCTATGTCGCTACCAAAAAATCTAAATTCCCGTAAATTTCGGTTCAAAAAAGTCAAAAAACAACCTTTTAGCAAGCATTTTAAGTTTTAAAAATTGAATTTTGGAGACCGTTGCTTACATACTAATATTTATTAGACAAGATTGATTAAAATAAAATAAATTATAATGTTGATATCACTTTATATTTATTATTACCATGACCGGTTTCGGTTAATTTTTAAATATTTACAAACTGTGGTAAAATATTTCAATAGTTTGCACAATTAAGGGACCTGAGATTTTCCGTTCGTATTTAATGTCGCAAAATCAAAGTGAATATCTGGTATGGTGCCAAAAATGTTAAAACTGGGATGACGAGTTAAGATTTTGTTTAGAACCCTATAAACGGCGTAGTGAACTTTAAATGTTGGTATTTGCTGTCAAACAATACATACACTATACCAATATAAAATAAATTCTCCTAGGTTTTGATACACAAGGGTAAAATAATGTTACATTAACAACATTTTAAGATACATAGTTTTATTAATTTTGCATTGAAAACATCGTAATTGGAAATTTTTAGCAAGATTTATTATCTGAATTGGAACTATGAACTTCTCGCATAGTAAGCAACAACAATATATGTACAGCCATGTTTTGTTTGAGCTTCATAAAGGTTCCTAGAGAAGAAGCTGCGAATAAATAATCTAAATAAAGTGATAAAAGAAATATTATATTTTTGCAACAACAAAAATGGAGATACAACACTCTCCTTATTGACCTACGATATATTAATAATAATAACGATTAAAATGAAAAATATTAATTTCATTGAGATAACAAAAGAATTAATAATAATTTTAATCAAATTATTGAAAAATAAACTGATACAACAAAACATAACATAACAATATTAATTTATTAAGTTTTATTTTTAAATTTCTATCTTTCAGGAAGAAGCTTATTTAAGACAGAGAGTCTTTGGATCAGTAGCATTTCAGCTTCAAACATTAGGAAAGCGGAATTTTTTTGTATTAATGTTGTTTTTTCATGGGGTAATAGTAAAAGGTATCTTTTAAAAATAGATTGGATAGAAAAATTTAAATGCATTCAGTATAAAAAGTACCTGTGCATTTAAGGAAACATTTATTCGGAAAATTCCGATCCCAAATTTCTTATGAAAGTACGCTCTAAATATTCATTCAGTTTTTAGGTGTTTGAAATAATAAGAGGAAACAATTCATAAAGTTAATCGTTTACGTAAAAACAAAGCATAAAAGATTATTAATAGTATTTTATTTAAATATTATGGCGTAGTTAACGTTTATAGTAAAAATAATTAAAACCGCACTAATCGTATAACATTTTAGTAAAGAACAGAAATAAAATCCACGAAATAAAATGAGAAATCATAGTCCAAAAAAAAAAAAACAAAAATCAATCTGTATTAGAAAATTTCCTGTAGAAACTACAATTTTATTCTAATATCGAGTTGTGCTGTATAAAATATTCATATAACATATTACGATCACTATTGACCTAATTAAAACATTAGAAAATGTCATCTGATTAGAAATTTAATGATTACATATTTGCTACTTTTTCTTAATTTTATACCTGAATTAAAATGTATTGATAAAAATCAATCGAATGGATAATTAAAAATTGTTTGGCGAAATAGTTGTATGAATTGTTATTGGAAAGCAGTTAATATTGTAAAAGTAGAGAGTCAGTCATAAGAGTGGATGGTAACCGCCATCACTTACGTGACAGAACTACAACACAACAACATAACCATAGTATTCTAACATATAAAAGTAACAGAATTAAGATTACCTGGGGAAAGTTCAATAATATTGCATTCATTATTTCGCAGTAACCTTGTTACGCTAGCTATTAGCAAAAGAGAAACTGCGCGCCGCGGAAAAAATGATATTAGCTAGTTTTTGATGACCGATGTGGGAAGTAAATATTAATATTCATGTCTAATGTTCTACTTTAATAGGTTTCGCAAAAGAAATTCTCTTTTTATATTTCAATGGCAAGGACAATACTTTCGACATATTTTTATTATGTCACATAAACAAACGCATTTCTACACATAAATACATAAACGTTCTTATTCATAATAATATTGATCACTAATAATTTTATAATATTTTTCATTTTTAATAAAATATTGAGGATACGCGAAAAATAATTTCAAAACTATTGTCTTTTCATAACTTATCAATGTCAATTAATATTAGTTGAGCAAAATAAACCTAACCTTTTCGGTTCTGGTTCATCTTAATCTATTTAAAATTTTTGTCAGCATGTATAATAAATAAAATCGAAAAAAAAATGCTTTAATAACTTTCCAAGTTTTTTTGGTAAAAATTTCTAGCAGAAAATAATTTTTATAAAACCACTCCCATTTTAGTTTAAAATTTTATAACTCCTTTAAAAATGATTAGATATCCCGTTAAATATCTTTTATAAAAAAAATAAGTGAGAAATTAAATGATAAATGACTAAGCAAAGTATGACAAGTAAATATTTTAAGATTTAATATTAACAAATTTACTTACTTTGCATTATTACATCGTAATAACAATAGTTTAAAGAGTAATTTTCCTTTATTTAATTGTTTAAGATATTTAGGGTACGACAAGTACATACTTAACGCATCTAAGGGAAAGCTCCAGAGAAAATTAGAAAACATTTCATTAAATTTTGCTTTTATCTTAAAATTTCTAATATATTTAATTTAATTGCATTTTTATAAATTTCATAAATTTTTAAACCTATTTGAACTTGGAAAGTTAATGTATCTTGTAAAATGATTTATTATAGCAATGTAATAGTTATACCACAGCATGTTATTTAATAGTCGTAGTACTGCAACGTGATACTTTAATGATAAGGATGTTGTAGAAATTTGAATAAAAAGTTGTTGCTCTTAATTTGTTTGGGGTTTTAGAGAAAAGAAGTGAGTGTTGCGGATTTTGTGAAAGTGTAGGAATCGTGTAGAAATGTATCGATTTGTTAGAAAAACAATTAGTTAATTGAAAGGAGAGACTATTACGAATACATTACAAAACGTAGTAAAAGAAAACGGACATGATTTACGCACATTGTGTATCTTAGGTCAGGTCTGATGATTTCTCCAGTATACACACGCTGAACGTGGTCTGGAGAAATGCAATGTTCTTCTCTGTCTAACTGTAACTTTTCGGTTTAGCTCTAGCTTCATGTGACTGTGACCCAGTTTCCTATCCAGGTCGCTCTATTCGCCGCTTCGTTAAGCTACACTGATTTGTCCCAGAAAACTTACACAAAATTATTCGCTAATTTTAAATAATATGTAATTATTACCGTACACCATTTTTACTTTAGAGAAATTTTTTTTTGTAATGTAGAACATTATCATTCTTTCGTAACAGAAAAAGTGATCATCATTTAAGTAATCATCTTTCTAACATTGAACTTGCACCCATTAACGAATTAACGTTTCATTTAAGCGAGCATCATCCTTGAAAATATTTTCAGTGCACTAAAAAATTTAAACTTATCGTTTGTTTTAATTAATTGCAAAAAAATTAATTCATGGTTAAATGAATTACATTGTAACGCTATTTAATATTTGCGAAAAAGAAATAAAAATTTATATCTACGAAGGTCTTTTGCTTGCATTTCATCATTCTGTAATAATATCCCCAAGAAGGCGAGCTACCTGCTTATTACAAATATTTTTTCAACAGGCTTGTATATTTATCATTATTTATTTCATCCATATTCATGTTCTCTTAGGAAGTATTTTATAATGTTCAGTTCACCTTACAATCCCCATAAAGAGTCATTACAATATTACAAGTTTATCCTCATATTTTAAAAAGTTCTCTTTTTATGTCTTTCGATTCCTTATTATATTTTATTCGTAATTTCATCAAGGGTGCCCTTAAATTAAAATGAGAACTTTCAAAGTACCTTATTAGCAAATTGCCATTTCGTTCTCAATTTCATTCGCAAAAGCAAAATATAGAGACACTCTCAAACCTATTCGAAGTCTGGTTGTTTTGCTTGTTATTAACAATCAAGTAATCTATTATTTTACTATAAACAACGATACAAATTTAAGTATACATTATCAATAATTAAATTAAATGTTTGCAATAATTTCAATTCTTAATATTGTAGATATTTTTATTCGTGTTTGTATTTACAAAATGTCTTAAATATTCATTTAATCTATATTTTCTAAAATAGAATTTTAACGAAATATTTATAATCCAATCATTTGTAAGGTCAAGGGTATCTGTTTGCATTTACCTGCAGTTCTAATTATAAAATATTTTTTTTTATTTGCATCTTCATTATGTGGGTATTAAAATAATTATTTTATTGAACTTGAACTTTCGTATACAAACTCATTCATCAGAGCCAGTATCCTAACAAGGTAAGCTCTCGAGAGAATCATTAAATATATTCAAGTAATTAATAAAAATATGTTACTAGAGAAGTTTATTTACCTCTTCCAAGCATTTATACTGAAATTTTTTCTCATCTTTTAAAATAATTTGCTTACTTTTTCTCAAATATAATCCTATCAATTTCAAACTCAGCTTGGCAAAATACATAACACAAATGAACATTTAGAAGAATTTAAAATGATTAAACTTATCAATAATAATTTAATGAACACAGTTTGAAAGCAATGCATTTATTAAGGCAGGGAAGAAGAAGAAATGAGGATATGAACAAAATAGAAGGTTTACAAATAAATTTAGCAAATACTTTGAAAAGGAAAACCAAACTGCCCAAATCAAGCCGCAAATATGCCTAAGATGAACGGTTGTTAGGCAGTTACGGTTGTATACTCATCTACATAAAATATTGTAAAGAAAAAATATGTACAACACTGAAAAAAATATTGTCATTTGTATAAGAACTTACAACTACCAAAACATTACCATCTCGTTTTGAATGAAACCCTAAAAATCAAAATAAATTATTATTTTAAAATAATTAAATGATTTATTATTTCTTCGATAAGTATATAATTATTATAAAAGTAGCTCCAAAAGTATTACAAAGTTTCCTTTACGAATTAGAACCACAATGCTCAAAGTAATTGCCGAAATTATATCTAAACATTCCTTCCATTGTGCGGTTAGCATTTTACTCGCTGACCTAGAATATCTAGTTACAGCAAATACGCACACTTTCTTATTATTTAATAGGCAGATGCTTTTTAAAACCTTCTCAATACATTTTTATAAGAATTATCATAGTGACAATTAAATCATTTTTCTAAGATTAACTGTATTTATTATTGTCCCATATTGCCAGGATAAAGATATTGTACTTAATTACATGTTGGTTATTATATTTATTACGATAACATGATGCCATTTCTAGGTCAAACCTCTCTCCAAGTTATATGAAAAGATAAAAGAGAAAACAGCTTGATGAAAAAAAAAATAGATAAATTTATTAGAAAGCTGTTTGCATTATGCATACAATACGCTGTAATCTTTTTTCTTGCATTCATAAAATAGCAAGTGTTTGATTGTAAGCAAAAGCTCCATTAAGAAGTTCTTATCAGTCTTTTGGAACACTTGTTAGATTTTTATTTAACATGGGATAATTGTGATAATTTTACGAAGAAACCAGGATATGTAGGTTCCGTGATATATTTCTTTCTGTTCGAAAACTCAACACTTACACTTGAATAACATATATTTTAAGTAATTAACGTAATCGGTTCTTAACCTTAATTTAACCAACAAAAAATGTATATTTTCAAGGATTTGCTCAATATATTTAATTACAATTAGCTAGATTTTTCTTTATTTTACAAGGATTATAAATAACCCAAATTTGATAATTGATACAATTAGGTACTATTTTTTGTCCCTATTTATTTTTTGGTATGATAATCTTGTTATAATCAAAATTAGATTTTGTAGAGGTCACTTTCACATCATATTTTCGAGTTTTGTGATTTTTGTTATACATATAAATTTCAGGATGGTATAAATTATGTTTTCCAATTCTATTTTTTTTTTTTGAATTTGCGAAAGAGTTAAAATGAAATTTTATTTGCATTTCAAATTAAAGCAACTAATCAATACTTTTGCAAATTACATTTTCCAGTGATTTCCCTTGAGAAACAATAAAATTGCTTAAAAAATTTATAAATCACAATCTAAACAAATATCTATAATTTTTCCAAAAGTTTCTTGGGATATTTAAAGAACGTTGCTATGTAAAAATTAGTGAAAAATCTTAAAAAAATAATAGAAATAGTTTTCTAAAATTCTCTAACAATTGTTAAAGAATAAGAGATCAAATAAATAACCATAAAATTTATTTGAAAACTTATAAAAATCACTTTCGTTTGTTTAACAATAAAATAAATGAACATTTTTTACTTTTTTTTAACAAAAATCACTTGGAACATCTCAGGAATCTCTTAATCATTCAAAATTTCATGAAAATTAAAATCCATTAAAAATCTGTATTAATATTTGAAAAGATGGAACAAATATCTGGTGAGTGAACTAAACAAAATGGAAAATCTAAAATCTTTAGTGAGCTTCGAAGTTTTGCCATAGCATGTAGATGTTATAAAGAAGAAACGCATGTTTAAAAGTTTGCGAAGCACTGGTATGTACATATAAGCAAAAATATTTATCTGAAATAAAACTGATGATTAGCTTGTCAATAAATGGGATTCGTAAATGTTATTTAGTTTCAAATATCATGTATGTATACAGTGATTCTTTAACCTTGTATTGTATGAGATTTAATCCAAAGTTATTGAACCAAGTGATATAAATAAATGGCTTTGCAGTGTATTTACCTCTTAAGAAATATAATATGATATAAAGAATTTGCAGAATAAGTAATATGTAATTAGTTTTTGTTTAAACGTGATATTAATCGATATTGCTCAGGATGTTATTCAAGGATAAATATTGTAATAATACTTCTATTTATGTCTATTAAACAACATTTAACAGAATGAGTTATAATGAAAATGTCCCTGTTTGATGTTTGGCGCCCTTTCACGCCCCATTTATCGCTTCTACTGGTTTGACGCTCTACATAATTGCTTGTATTGCCCGTAGGTAAATTCGACCTTGCACATAAACTCGTAAAAAAAAAATTCTTAAAGATATTAGTGATAATAAATGTCGCAATATTACAACACTCAGCATATATGCAATGAGGAAATGTTGGTTCAAAAACCGGCGGTTATTGCAAATTTGAAATGTAATTAAGATCATCAAATAAAAACACCGATGTTGTTTGCGTCTGCATTTTGTCGGATAGGTCGTTGTTCGATTATAATGTTTACGTATGACATTATTTAATAAAGAATCCCCTGGTTCGCGCGAAATTATAAACGCAAAAGTATGCACATGCCCGGCGCCGTTCAGTGCAAAAAAATATCAGGCCGTTAAACCGAGACAAAGAAATCTGCAGCCGCCGATTATTTTTAGATATTAATGAAAAACACTGCACAGACGAAATTAAATGCGAAACGTTCAGTTTATAACATAATATTCGACTCCGTCATTCACCCAAACATCGCATTTTTCAACCGCAAACTTTTATTACAAACTATCTTCTACCAAAATATTCACAAACCATTCTCAACTCTATAATTTATCCATAAAAATTCTTTAAACCATCACAATAAATGTGTTTACAACTTTTATATGCAACAAAAATAAAGCTTTAAAAAGTAGAGGGAGCATAAGACAAAATGTTAAAATCTTGTTCAATGGTTAAAATGGAAAATGTCAAAATATTAAAATATCAAATGTCAAAATGTCGAAATGTCGGGATAGATACCTCTGAGACTTAATTATAAAATTTATCATGTACCTCTATAAATTTGTAAGGTCGCGAGTTCAAAGTTCTTTATCTCTGATTTTTCAATAATGATTCTTTCCTACTTTTTAAAGTTGATCAACTTTTTAATTTTCTCAATATTCCATTACAAAAACTTAAAAAATGAAAATCAAAAATAATCTAAAATCAAAAATTTCATAAATTCGAAAAATGTTATAAAGATCAGAACTAAAATAAAAAATTTAGTGGCCCATAGGTATAAAAATTTTTCTACTTGATTTTGAATACATATTTCCTTGTCAAAAAAATCTTTGCCGAAAATAGTAGATTCTCATCTTAAATTAAGTGTTTCTACTTTTTTTGCTTTTTATCCCATTCCAGTTTAGAAATTTTAATAACAATAAGTATTTCTTTATTTTATCCTTCTTTCTTCTCGCTTTTCTTATTAATTTTTACTTTTCGTTGTATATACTAAGAAGAAGATTTACTAACTTTACTATTTCTAGTTATATTTTTGATTTAACAAATTATTTTGAGTGAAAACTCTACAGTAAATATGTTATGATTGTTGTACAATCTGTAAAATTTTTGCCGAAAACTGTTTACAAAATGAAAATTAAGTCGCAATAGATTTTTTATTTTGAATTGCAATTATGTCCAACCAGTAATTTAAATGTTGTACTAGTTATGTAACAAAGCGCGCTTTGTACCAACGAATAAACATCAATATAATATGTATGTATATGTTTATATATAAATGGTGGTATTGCATTTAATTCTTATCGTAACCATATTGTAAATGGGGTGTAAGTTCACATGGCATAATTATAAACGCTCGAGCATTATGTGCAAATGATATTTGATGAGACAAAGAACCATGAATGTGTATGTACACATGCATACAGAGCATTGGAGAGATATAAAGTGCAGTCTGTCTGACGTCATCGACGACCTTGACGAATAACTATTTGTCAATCAGACATTGACCCTGTTATTGCTGCTTTCAGCAGACAGTTTCAGTTGCGCCTGCGTTCTTATTGACTTTGCCTCTATCCTGCTCAATTCGTACGATGTACACTCCTTCCCGCCAATTTCTGCTTAATCATATAATTACTTAAAACCATCAAATCTATTACAAAAATAAACCTTTTAATATTAATAAGAAAGCAATAATACTTCGATAATTCTTATTTCTCTGTCAAATATTTACCTAATTGTGCACCAGGCCCCACAATTACAAGTGGGTAGATATTTATAATCGCAATCGCTATTATCACCATTATCAAGTCAAGTAGTTTCAAAAATGTACACATTGTACATCCGCTTTCTAAATAAATAAGAATTGTACATATTTATTGTTATCATGTTTCCTCCTAATTCTAACACTTATTTTTAGTCTCGAATACAAAACTGCGTCGATATTACGTAATTTAAGCAAAATATATCATTAAATGTTAATTAATTCTCGAACTGTTTCACAACATTACCTAGCTGTGCGAATAAACAAAAATAGATCCATATCTAGTTTAGTTGTTTGTTTAATCTTGAAAACCGCTGCTAATATTCCAAAAATTTCCTACCTTATTAATATAAATTTATTTAAATGAAGCAATAAAAATTTGGAAAATAAGATTACACAGCATAAACAATTACAAATAAAATATTAAAGGTTAAAGGTTATTAATTTTCTTCTGGAAAAGCAAATAACCATTCGATCATTTGGTTGAGAGTAAGGAAAAAATGGAAGAAAAACAACAAAAAAAAAACTTATGAAGAAATAAAGTCAAGGATAGAGAATTCAGAATTAGTAGTTTAAAATATTATAATTAAATAAACTTTAAATCACCATTGGAATGTTCTTTAAAACATTGTTTTCAAACTCTAATTCCAAATATCCAGAAATTTTTGCAAATAATAAAAAGTTCGTATCTCTATATCGGTAAACCGAAATTGCAACAAATACCTAATTGAAATGTATTTGCAAGCCGTGTAAAATTACTTCAAGGGCCGGATCCACAGTTTTAAAATAATTTCTAATACTATTTTCCTCTGTGCAATAAATTTAACTTTCGCTTTAGCCTTATAAATTCTCTGAACATAAAATTAAATTAAGAATAGCAAAACATATTATCCATTCTGAGCTATCTTTAAAATACCTTATATTTTTATATAAAATGTTTATTCTCTATATAACTGGAAAAAAATATTTTGCAATTGTCTACATGGAACTTTCTGATTCATTTATTTATTTTATTGTAACATTTAAAATCCGATAATGATTCAATTTCTTTTATCAAATTTCCGTATGTATTTTAATTGATGTCGCAATTTTGATAATACGGATATTATCATTATTTAAGCATAACTTTATCAATAACACTGAGGGCCTAGGATTACAAAAAGGGCTAAGAATATACTATCTAATAAATTTAACAAAACATTTATTCAAATACAGCCTGAATTATAGGTAACTGACTGATTTGAATTGCCCACAATTGGTTGCTGGAAAACTACAATGAAAGTAACAGTCGAAAAATCGAAAGATGTCAAAATTTCTATGAATCCGAAAGAGAACATATTAAATAAGTAGTTAAAAAATGATTACTGATGAGTATCAAAGAAAAAGAATTGCTTTATTTCATATTTACATAGTTTTCAAAATATTTTTTTATATATGAAAATTTGTTCTGGATTAAATAGATTTCATTCGTATGTGCAAGAAAATAAGTAAATGATGCTCGGTGTTAACGTTAGCATCTTATTTGTATTTTTCTTTGTTTTGGCTTGGATGTGTTGAAGTTTTAAAGGCAATGTCCTTCCTTAATTAGTAAATTAAATTTGAAACCTGAATTGTAAACAGATTACTTAAGTATTTCTTCGAACAAAAAATGTCATAACAGTACACGTGCAAGACAGTTCAGAAAATTTATGCACAATAGATCTAAAATATCCGTCAGCAATAATGACAAAAATATGTTTATTGTAACAATTGTCTTTTATTTCGCAAGTCAATAAATTATTTCTAGACGTAATTCGATACAAATTAGGATAAAATTATTGTACAATGAACTAGAAATGATTTTTAGAGGCCTCCCATTGTTTTATGTAATAACTGGAATTGTCGAGTATGCATTAAAAATATTGATCTGATTAGATTAAAGCAGATTGAATTTGTAGATGAACAATGAAAATATTAAAATAGCTCGTTATTTAGGAAAAACAAAGTGGTAGCATGAGTTGCATGAAATTTTCTTAAAATATTACACCAAGGAGAGTGTACCTTTGTTCAGAATTGCTGTAAGAAATATGGTTATTGTTTCAATTAAAATTGCAATTGCATTAGTTTTACTCTTATAAATCAGTGCACAAGGATATGTAAAGTATCAAGCATCAAATATGTGTGAAATAAAAGTTATTTACATCGTTTAATCACGAACTGTCAGTTTTTATAAAGTCAAGTAATGGATAACCGCATGTAATTGGGTTGTTTTGCGATGCAAGTCACCTTGAAGTTATTTTAGGAGGCTGCAATAATTTCAAATTCGTTTTCTGAATAACACTCACCTCCACATATTGTCCAAACAATGACCCGATCCAGCGGAGCCTCTTCACTCAATCAATTTCCAAAGAAACATAAAAAGTACGCGACTTTTTTGGAACCCTTCCATTCCTAATTTATTTTCTTACAGACAGATAAACAATTTTTTGTGCAATCTCCTTGGCAACTTTACATAAGTTCATTGCTTTATATGCAATGCGAGATTCGAACCGCTGTTACATTTTCTTTTTCGGTTAGACAAAACAATTCCAAACTTATTCCCAGAATTTTATCAAATATTCTATAATTAATTATATCATTTTTATACTGTTATCAGCGCGCTTACATCATTCTTTTATATAAAAATATTTTATCAAGTCTATCATGGTCTCCTAAAGTTATTAAATTGCTTATTATATATTTATTTATCATTTAACATTTTCAATTTCTGAGTAACTCATTGATTATAAGATAATTCAAATAAAGTTACAAAAATAGTACTAGAGATGGGCATTTCAATCCTTACATACCTACATATCCAACACACCATTCCTTTTCGGGGTGGGCAAAATTCCAAGAAACTAATTTCATTTCTGTCACTAAAGATTTCCACCTATGTCCTTGAAATTTTCCATACACTACTTACATAATTCTTCCTCTGATATTCGATTACACATCTCTTTTATTTTTCACTCTTCTAAATTTGCTGAATTTAAAACTTCTTTATAGGTCTGCCTTTTTTGATCACTACAATATTTTCAATGATATTTTATTCCTAAAGGATATCCAATCAGAGATTTACTATACAAACTTTGTATTTTATTATTGAACTTATACTTTTACAAATTATTGCTTCTTGTTTCTTCCTCGAAATACTTCTTTCCTCTATTCACACACTTCTACCATCAGTGTTACAATTTCAAAAAGCAATCCTGGAATTCATTTGGAATATCATTTGATCAAAGTAATATCAAATTAAAAAAAAAAATATACAAACATGTCAATACCACTTATTTATGCACAAAGTCTTAGAGACAACCACGTACCAATGAAAAGATTTTTTGATTGAATATTTTTCGTCATTGGAAAAAATGGTCTGCAAAACTTAGATGCGAAAATTTTTGTAGCATTCGCTCTATTAAACTCATGCTAGAAACATTAAATTTGTAAATAGTAATTTTTTAATTCCTTCTTAAAGAGCTGCCCCGTTTTGAATTATCGGTCACCAGTTATCTGGAAAGATGCATGGAATGAATAGGTCATCACTTGTGCAGGTGGGATTGACTTTTGCGCCACAATATTATCAATTCTATCATTGCACCCGAAATTAAAACCTAATTTATTTTAGCACAATACCAGTCATCTAGGAATTTATATTATAGTTTGATCATCATCACCGTCATCGTATTTTTCTTCATACTGTCGCATTTTTTCAATTTTTCAATAATTCAAATACACTTGTTTTTATCTATAATAACAACTCAATAATAGTAATAAATTATAAAAGTTATAAAAAAAAGTAATTTAATAGTATATGGTAGATGTAATAAATTTGTTGTGTTTATATTTTTATGTATTTGTTTATTTTTCTTTTTTGGGAAATAGCTACTGGTAGATTATCATTAGATGATATAATTAAGTAACAATGGTATTTTGGAACATATTTATGGTAGCAAGTGGTTGTTTGTTTTGTGTTCGTGCCGCTGGTTGTAAACATTTGTTTAATTTGGGTGGTTTATGTGAGTGTAATGCTCGAAACAAGGTGTTTACACAGCAAGTAAGATTATTTAAAAAGGATTGTATGCGCTTATGAAATGCTTTATTCACATAAGTGGATCCAGGGCCAGAGCAAGGTCCCGCAGTTGACCATGCATCTAGGCCCGTTGCACCCGACATTCAGCCCCCTGTACTCTGCCCGCCTTCTCTGGTATAGGCCGTAATGCGCCTGCCAAGGTTAACTAGCTGCTTGCCATCAGCAGCCTCACTATGCAATGGGCCGCGCTTGCCTGCAATCGCCCGTCTGGCGTTCGCATCACCGACACATCTAGTGCCTTACCATTATCTAATCAAAATACTAAACACCATTTTTTTTACGTGCGAAACTAAAATATCACACACGTTGCGTCGCGTCTTAAGTTACATAACAATCAAACTGCGGACACCACAAAATTGCATTTTTTTCGCAATACCTATTCAATTTACGATTTAATTCCTGAATTTGCAAATTTTTAACCTTAAGACTCCTTAACCACAAATCGAAGATCACTTAGCATTTATAAATTCAAAGGAAACAATAATCCACTAACATGATAACAGTTTAAATCCTGTTATTGTAAAGTGTGATAATGATATGGAATAATATTTATTGTAAAAATGAACAAATATTTTTTATCTGGGATAATTGTTTAAGAGCAAATATACGCCTCCAAGTGATAAATTTTTTGTTTACATTTGTGTATATGAAGAGGATAATTGCGGCGTGTTTATTATAAAAATCCTGCGAATCGGAAATAATTTGAATAACGCGATTGGATATGATGAGTCAACGTAATTGGTATTATTAGATGTTTTGAGTGGGTTTAGCGCAAGACGGTGCATATGACGGTCATAGAGGACATGATGCCGACCGACAGACCGACTGCCTTGAATAGTCCATTGGCCCTACATTTTGCACACAAGCATTCGTCTGCAGCGTCTAATGTCTCTGACCCCAAATTCGGGTGTTTGGCCTTCTAAACCCGTCCATTCTTTATATATTATACACCTGCAAGCCTAGGAATTCGTTTTTATTTATTTTTTGCTTCATTTTACACAAAGAAATTTTGAAAATCAATTTATAAAATTATAAGATTTATATAAACCTTTTAATTTTTCTATTACAAAAAGTTAAAAAAGCAATCACAAAACTATTAGTAAATAACATTGGGCAGTGGTTAAGTTGTCCTAAATAATATTATTATACATCACTTGTGGTACAAATCGAAGGTGAAGCATATAATTTATTCATTTTAAATCATTTTCAACCACTGATATTTTCTTTTCTAAAAATGACCAGCTGTTACTACTCATCAATTCATTTTCTATTGTATTGCCAAATTTTAATTTTGGTAAGGAATAATAAAATTTTCACAAAAGCTTCATATTTTTCATTAACAAATAAATAGGAATACATATGCAAAAAAAATTTCTATATTACAAATCGCTCAATCCTACCTAGAATCTTTCTTTTCCTCTGATATACATACATTGACAAATTTAGAACTTATTTATTAAAAATAACGCTGATATAGATGCAAATCTATACAGTGGACAAAGTGTTTATTCGTTATTATAAAAATAAATTACTTTTAATGAAACAAATTATAGCAATTGAAGAATATTAATTTTTAAATTTTAACACATATATTTCTCTTGCTTTTCCAAAAAATTAAAAATCTTTTTGATAAAAAATAGAATTATGCAAAAATAAATCTTTTTATTTTTGCGAATTTTAAAGGACATCTATGATTTCAAAATTGTTTGATGTTCCGAAAGCTTTTATTTCTATTATTAAGCCGACTTTTTAAAAATAAACACTGATAACTTTTTTTTTATATACTTACACTTTCTGCATATAAACCAAAATTTTGTTTATCAAATTGTCGATGATTTGTAGAGATAGAGTCCTTATGTAAAAACATTGCTTAAATTATAGAAATTTTAAAATCTATTTCATTTGCAATTCGATGCCCAATAAAAAAAAAACAAAAAATTAAGTGAAGTAAAATAAAGTTCAGAGGCAAAATTGATAAACTTATTTTGTAAACGTATTGTGCAATTTTTAAACATATCAAATAATACATGACTATCATCATTATTTTATATTTTCACACCTATCTATTGACACCTTTTTTTGCCTCCAAAATTCAATTTTATATCAAGGATTATTATTTGTAAGAATAGTTGGAAACACAAAATATATCAAAATTTTAAAATGTACATATGTGTCTTAGCTTCTTAGATGTATGTGATAAATGGATAGATCAACAAAAATATTTTAAGTACGATTTCCTTTTTCGAAACGGAATTCGAAAAATTTGCATATCAACTTTTAATTAAAACTGCATTTAATATTTTGCTTGGTATACAACTATGTAGCAAGGATATTTACTGATCAGAATAAATAAATTTCGTTTTTATGATTTAACAAAAAAAATACCTGCTTTTATAATATTACATCACAAAGGATACATTTGTTTTTCGGCAAAAACATTCAAAATATTTTGATAATTTATAATTAGATAGCTTCTAAGAAATCGTTTATTTTGAAACAATTTTGAACACATATGTGCAAAAATTTTCTGGAAATTTTATCAGTTTGGCCTCTTATGTATAATTTTTAAATCACGGAATATACTTATGACAATAAATTATTGCATGATAATAAAAAATAAATAAATTATATAGATATCATTAAAATTTAGTTTGCACCCGACGTTTTTATTCAGCATAAAAAAAAACAAAGCATCAATTTATGGCGTGATTACAATAAAGTTTTCGAACGATGTTGCATTGCAATAAACAAATTTAGGTTATTGATTTTGTTTATAGAGATTACAGACGCGTTTTTTTTACGAACAATATTGTTAACAAATAATAAACATAATTATTATGCAAATGTGAAAAATAAATAATATTTTTTCCAGTTTTGCTTATTATTGATATATTGGGGGCTCATTAAGGGTGCTTTCTATTCCAAGGTTTCTTATCAATTATTTATTTATAACGCAATAAGGGTTTCATAATGAATTTATTGTCCAACTGATTCATTTTATATAAGATTACACATTTATGTATCCTGATGAAATAAAATGCAATCGACCATTTTATTACTAATTAAAATTAGCTTTTACCCTACCTCTAATATTACTATTTATCCTTCAATTTATTTAATCGCAATTATTTAATAATTATTATATATTAAGACATTTTGTAAGATGATTTTTCAAGATTTTAAAAATTTTGAAGCAATAAGCGCTTAAAAAACAATCTAAATGTAAAAAGTCCACCCAGGACGTTCCTTTGGGTCTAGAAGGTTAAAACTTTGAAGCTATCCGAAAAGTGCCCAACGACCTAAGTGGAGCAGGCGTAATAATTTGAATCTTATTTTAATATCAGAAAATTATATTTTTCACAATTCTGCTATTTTGTTTTTTAATACTTTGAATTATAAGAAAAGTCAATCAACTAAATTGGCTGGACCTCTCAGCATGCCATCCACTTATCTTTATATTGCTTATCCCGCAGTGGGCACTGGCGATTTGGCGGCGACTCTTTTTCAGAAGTTGTAAAGCTCCAGCTTCTGCGTCCGAGTACTACGAATTCAAAGATTTTCTGCTTCACCTGTTTCAATTAAATCAACTGACATATTAGATTCCGCTATAGTTTACTTAAGAAAACGTGAATATGTAATCTGCGAATAATATTTCATCATCTATTTCCCGTATGGGTTTTCATTTTTTATAGGAGAAAGTAATAACAAAGAAAGTGATCAAAATAGCCTTATAAAACTAATTTTCTTATTTTAAATTGTTAAAAATATTTTGATTAGAAAAGTATGCAGGAAGAGCAAAACATTATAAATTGATTTAAATAAATGCACGTATGAACATAATACTTGTCCTTGCACCAAAAAATATTTTGTCAGCCCAATTCTCTAATTTTATTAATGCATTGGAATGCATAAAATTGCACGTTTTTGTGCCATACGTGCTAGTAATACATATATTATCAATATGAGAATATACAACAGAATATAAATTACCTAATAAAAATCTGTTTAATTAATTGATTAAATTATTATTTTAAATCATATGTTGAATAACCAAATGAATCTACTATCCAACAATATTTACAATTAACAATATTGTACGCTCATATGAATATAAAGTAATGTTTCAGATATATTTTTCAATTCTACGTTCAATTTTTCATTTTCCTATATTATTTAGCCGTTTGTATTTTTTTATAACCTCAAATAAGTTAATACATACCATTTTCTTAAAAAATGCAGATAACTTAGAAAATTGGAGTGTCAAGTATAAAACTTGTACATGTATAAGTATCCATAAAGTTTAAATCATCGATTTTTTTTTGTTGGCATGTGTCATTTCAAAAATTGAGTTTTTGACATTTTGCCATTGGGATTTTTGAAGATTCAGAGCGGACCACAAATGGTTTTATGTGTTACATTACAAAAGACCGAATCAATCGTGAAAGGGTCCACTTTGCAGTGCATCCACCTGTTGGTTCAATAGATGGGCCAAACTGATGAGCAAAATCGGATACTATATTGTATTGGCCCAATTTGGGCTATCGTGAAGATTGACTTTAAGATATCTTAAATAAAAAACAATAATAAAAATAACTTCACGAAATTGATTAAATGAAAATCGTTGAATAATAACAATTCAGATGAACTAGATTGAAAATTTGATATTTTGCTCGTTGCAAAAAAATCGTATGAGATTCATCAAAGAAAGATTTTTAAGCATTTGCTTTATTAAATTATTTGGTAAAATACAGTAGTTCGTGTTTTAAAACGATCATGCTTGTAAAATTTCTTTCTCTAAATTGGTTTTGTAATATGTAATCTTTGACACAATAAATCTATGCAAAAATAATCAATTTCTTTGTTTACTAGTCACCTTTTTGTTACTGTTTGCCTCTTTCGTATACCTCCCGCGAAAAAACGAGCTTATTAAATCCTTCAGTGGACTGATTAAAATGGCAAATCATTACAAAAAGATAATTAATAAATAACGGCCTTTAAGACGCAGCATTTTACTTGATTTGATAATGACCTACTAAAATCGAAATTGCAGTTATTCAATTCTATTCTATTCGGTAATGACCGAAACAGTCAAGGCTAGACAAAACAGTTACGTTTTCGCTTTAATTTATCTAATTGTAACAATACCATAATATAATAGAGAACAAATCAAAAACACGGACACTTATCATTTAAAGTAGTTTCAAGATTCATTAATTTAACTGTAACTGAAAGTGAATTTTTTGTTTAGAACTTTCGATATGATCCTTAAATAGGATTTGTTGTTTATATGCTTGTTTTTGGCGAAAGGTAATAGGGTTAATAATTTCTCTAAATACATTTATGAAAATAATGTGTTATCTATTGTATGATATGTATATAATAAAATGAGATAGTGATAGGTCAGTTAAAGTGAGAGAAGAGACCCTGGGCCCGTGCGATGCACTTTCATGAAGGTCGAATCGGCATCCATCGAAATGAACAAACATGTCGTATTCACTACGTAGTGTCTGGCTCTTTGTACACATAACAACACATGTATTGCAAAAAATAACATGCGTTATCGCCCAGTACTGTAGCAGTCTTTGCAATATTTAAATATAAAATATTTACAACTTGCCAATAATAATAATCGGGATTTTTTTTATCTTTTAACTGAGAACACACAAAACTGCTCCTAACCTTGCTTAACATTTTATTTTTGGGAGTGTAATCTTTGAAACTTTTCCATACTATTTATAAAAAAAAATTGTGTGTATATCTATGCACCATTGCTTAGACTTCGCTAGACAAGTATTTTTAAATTATATAATACAAAGTACGCTATTCGAGACATTGCCCCTTTAAAAAATCCTGGTACCCCAAATGCTAGAACGTCCAGCCAGTGAATAATCATCTCAAACTCTACAAATATTTTTATTGCAACAACATATCCCAGCTTTTTAATTAGTCTACTACAATATCAATAGATATTGCACAACGGACTGTTTTATTTTTATGCTTAATTAATTGGTTGCTAAGGATCACAACAAAACCACGATGATATAATTTAAATCTAATAAAAACTGTGCAAATCATACCTCGAACCAAACTTGCACAACGTAAAAAACATTGCGATAAAAATGCAAATCATGCATTTATTTATTTCAAAAATACCTTCAGAATATTTTTTTACATTTCTGTTATTCAATTAAAAATATCTCTAGTCCATTTAAACCCATTTTTCACTTAAAAAACCAACATTTTTTTATCGTAGATACATAGAGTCATTAACGTCTGTAACTACTACCAACTAATTGGATCTAATTGGTAAACAAGTTTAGGACAACATATTTTTATTTCAATATGTGCATGACCTATCCCACTTTATCCACACACATTCCAACATTCTACAGATGACTATTTTCAATTTTTGTTTATTTATAAACGCCTTTTTGGTAGGCACTGACGTTAGCATTGAGAAAATAAAATTATGATGGCCTACAGCTTGTATATACATATTTACATGAAAAACACTTTAGAACCATTCATTCATATTTTTGTGTTCTTACACATACATATGTACTTACACATTTTAAAATTCATTTTCAATATTATAGATGCAACGATATATTTCCTTTCTTTTCCCTTATAGATTTAATATATTAGATAAGTATATGCTACAGAAACTTAGTGAAAATACACAATCTATCCAAAAGAAAGGTTAAATATAAACAGAATAGTTCAGGAACATGTTGAACAAAGTGTTAAGACCAATATCATATTTTAGCAAAAAGAAATGGAGCTGGAAAACTATGAATTTTGAAGCCTTTAACATTTTATGTATATCTTCTAATTTGGTTTTGTTTTATCGTAACTTCTTTTAGTATATAAAGTCCTAGTTTGGAAATCAATCGAATGTTAGACCAAAAGTAAAATCAAAAACTTTTTCTTTAATTTAGATTTAAATGACTTTTCAATGTGAATTTTAGAATTGAGTTTCCCAATCTACCTACCGCTAATTTTGTTTCGTTTTTTTCTCTGTGATAAATTTCAAAACATCTCTATGTCTAAACTTATGATGAATCATTTTATTTTTAACAATTTCAAAAGAACTTCTTTGTAACTCTATGACAATAAACTAATCTTCATCATTTTTCAATAGTACTATACTAAAAACGTAGTGAAGCATTTAAATTCTTCTGCTTCAAATGTCAATATTTCACATTCTTGTAAGGCTACGCTCTATACATATACTGTTATAAATCTTTTCCTGTCATCTTTATTGAAGATTTGAAAATTTTCTTCTCTTTCGTGCATTTAAAACCCAAATACGTTTTGTGTTTTATATGTTACATGTAAAATGAAAAATGATTTATTTAAGGATATTTAGATTAATAAAGAAAATATTGTAAAACTAAAGAAACTAAATAAGTAAAGCAAAATAAATATTTACTAAAGAAAAAATCTTCAATGTTAATTAAATACAGTTTTATAATTTTAATGAATTAAACTAACAAATTAAGGTAATGCTATTTTTTTTTTAAATGAATGAAATCTGATAACAAATTCCTAAACATTTCATGTACAGAAAGATAGAAACAAAATTTAAAATAAACATAATAAATAAAAATGAAGGACAAATAATGTAAAATGTCTAAAATAAATCAAAAAACTAAAAGAACGTAAGCGTAGATGAAGAAAAGGTCGACAAAATTTTTCAATTTTGTTATTTGGGTATTTGAGTTTATTCAGAAATAAAGGGAGCTGTTCTTATCACTCTTCAAATCTTTCACAGATATGATAATACATAATTTCAGTAAGTTAAAATATAGACAGTTTAGATAATATTAGAAAGCTGTATCCAATCAATAACCTACTTGATTGGACATTTATGTTCCTTATCTTTGTTGTTTTCCCCACAATTTTCTAGTTTTTTGATTAAAAGTACATAAATTAACATTTAAAATGATTTATTGGTTTAAGGTACAAGAAGTAACAATTGAACTCGATAATTTAATTATCTCAAAGAAGAACTAGAATGTGCATTAAGTAATTTCTTTGTTGTTCAAACAAAGTTCCTATATGATACGTATATCCGTTCATGGTAAGAATGAGTCAACTGATTTTCCTGCATTGGGTCATAGACATTGCATAGCCGTATTTTTCATGACATGTCATTTTTGTGTTTCTCTGAAACCCCACAACAAAACATCTCTAACGAAAAAATTTAATTAGAACCTGCCAAATAAGATTTACAATAAACAGAATACGAAATTAGTTGGGATTTCTTTGTTTGTGTAATTTTTGTAATATATCTGAGGCATTGTTTGTGCATAAATGAATTATCGAATTGATAATAATTATCTGTCCATAAAAATTGTAATTATAGATTTTTTCCATAAAGCAAAATGTATTTGCGTATTAAAAATTTCTGGGTAATGCTCATAGAGTTCGATAAGCTAAAGAAATATAAATTTATTTTTAGTGGATTTTTACGGACCGTCTGAAATCCCGTAAAAACAAGTGCATCGTCCTGCAATATTAGTTAGTTGCACTGGGGGCCCCCTTAAGGTATATTCAGACAAGCTAGAACTGACTCATATTATTTAACAATGATAACACTATGATAAACAACTCTAGACGGCGTAACCAACAATTATATTGTGTAATAATGATAATACCTTTTTACTATAGTCTTATTATAATATTCATGAATTTGGACTGAAAAAAATTTGAAGATGCATTAAATTTCGGTTACATTCCAGAAAGATGACGACATAGGCTGATTTGTTTTTAGGCAGACAAAGGAATTCCTCATCAAGAAGTCAACATAATAAATTCAATTTAATTATGGATTTAATTGCGAATTATATAAATCATGCAGTAATTGCAGTTGGTTATTTATTTCATTAAAAAGGAGATTGCCTTATATTGTATCCCATTTCGATCAAATTGAATATTAGTTTTATTCATTTGGCCTTGCATCTTGAAGGTTTCGACCGGGTAAGTACATTCAACCGCCGACCTTTAAGCCGCCCCTAAGTGACGCCGCCGTGCAAAAAACTCCGCTCCCACCCTCTACGAAATTATTACGTTAAATGACATGTCAGCGACCCTCAAAGTCATTATACTCATTCTAAGATGCCGTTTACAGACCCTTAAAAAATCAATGCTTATTTGCCAAAAATATAATATATATAAAAAAATTATTATCGAGTCTAGCACTTTTCTTTCTTTATTATTGTTATTTTTTTATTTGCAAACATAATACATATTTCCATAATTTTCTTTATTCCCGTTGCTCTTGTCAACATATTTCATACAAATCAATATCATAACAATTTTATGATAACATGTGAATGTCGATATTATTACTTCATTCACAATTCTCGTGCCAGTCTTTCTCGCTGAATGAAACTAACTTTACAATTCAATATCAATGTATACACCAAGATTATTAAATTACCAAACATGTTTGTACTACAATTTATAGAACTTGCGGTTACAATTACTAACAAATGAAACCAACTGTTTTAATCTAACATTTTAATTCATTGATTTGATCGTTTCAAGCTGTTACTTTTCGCTTAATAAAAAGCTTTGATGAGGTTTCTTTATTCAAAGCAATTTAGAAAAACTTTATTATGCTCATCAATTCTTTTTTTACTTTATATTAATAAAGTAATAACTCCATTTATTTTTGTCCACATTTTGCAATATCGAATGAATCCTGTTGTGTTTTATTGCTAAATTTATTTTTTATTATATAGTTTAATTTAAAAAGACAAATTACTTTAATTGTCGAAATTCATAAAATATGAAATGTGAATATTATTCAATTTATCGGCAAAAAAAATTTAGTTTAAACGAAAACAATTTTTTACTTTAGTTAATATCACAAAATAACAATCTCCTCAATACAATTTTCAAAAAAATTTAACATATCAAATATTTCTAAAAAATATTTAAAAATACCAAACAGACGAAAAGGAAATTTGTGTGAAATAAATCTTCTAATCTAGAAAAGTACACACAGACGCATCATAGACATATCACTAAATAGTTTAATTAGAAAACTTAGAAAAAGATTAATTAGTAGTGTATTGTATGGTATCCTGCATTTTATTTTATATTTCTCCACTTCTTCACAAAAATGTGTATTGTATATTGAGGTGTAGTTTTTGAAAGTTTAAAAAGTTTTGTAACTAGAGATGACTTCTTTACTAATAATGTAAAACCTTAAAAAATAAAATGTACAAGATAGAATGCTCTTGTCTCGGATTTTTCTTGTTATTAAAATAATTAAATAAATGACGCTTCATTTCATGTCATTTAAAAGAACTTCTGCAAATTCTTTCAACCCTTCTCTTTTCATTAACCCTTTGAATTTCCTTCCGGGTACATAGAGGTGTTTCTCTTAACATATAGGCATTCCGCAGAATAATATCCAGACCTTTAATTATTCCTTCTTGTTGCCAGTTCATTTGCATTTGTTTGAGAAAACTCTACATCTTCATGAAAAGAATTTTTTTATTTTTCTCTTTCTACCTTGCATCAGAATTATAAACAAAGTTATTCAATGAATCTTTCGTTGAGTTGATAAATAAAAATGATTGCGCATTTTATTTCAATTCATTACGATCGGTTTAATTAAGGTGATTTTAATTCCCAGTTATTCTTTGTGTGGAAAAAGTTTCATTTTGCTTTATTTAAGTTTAGCCATTAAAAGATAATACCAAGGAAAGCCACGTTTATAACCACAAAGTCCAATTTTCGTGCACTTTTTGTCATTGAGTAGAAAAACCCACGAAACGTATGTTTTAATTTAGTCCTCTTTGTTTGCGACCAGTATAAATATGAACAAAAGGTAAAATTACAAAGAAACACAATGGATACTTGAAATAATTTTTACGTCATTGATCGTCATTGGGATGAATTTTTCCAAATGAAAAATTAAACATTTACTTAGAAATGAAGGGAGTTGGATATCACGTGGGTGGGTCACAAATAATAAAATGTCGGGTGGCCAGACATTTATCAAAACATCCGCTACGTCAATGGCCTCGTACGAAAATTACAGCATTCCAATTATAATGTGCAATAATATGTTATCTTTTCTTTGTAATTGCTATGCTTTGTTTGGTTAATATGTGCATTTTCCATCGATTATTGGATGGGAAATTTCACGTAATATTTACACTGTCGGAGGATTATTATTACCAAGTGTGTGTGCCTGGCAGAATGACCATGGCACTTTAGGTCGACACCAACATAGGAATCGACCTTGCATCTGAGACAATGCATTACTTGCGTGCGTTCGCGCCGACTTTTTCGGTCATTCAGAAAGTGCATCGGCTTTTTATCACCGACAATTCAATGTCCTTGTGTCATGTTTACAATATTTTCGCAAATAACTCGTTCGAATTAAATCAACACAATGATACAAAATTGACTCGCCCGTAATCTATTACAATACTAAAGATATTCGGTAATTTACATAATGTTACCTACTAGAATGACCTAGAAAGTTACCATTTTGTGAATTAAAAGCCTTTGTTTTGGTAG
The DNA here is from genome assembly GCA_027574865.2 of Coproporus ventriculus. Classification (NCBI taxonomy): domain Eukaryota; kingdom Metazoa; phylum Arthropoda; class Insecta; order Coleoptera; family Staphylinidae; genus Coproporus; species Coproporus ventriculus. The sequence continues at coordinate 232,553 of JAODAH020026127.1, forward strand.
CCTACATTTAACCAATTTCTTATAATCTCATGTACCCATTATGTGAAACTAGGTCTACTTTTCTATTTTTCACTCAACTATTTAAATTTCTCGCATCATTACCGAATAATCATGCTTCCTTTAATTACCTCCGAAAAACTATACACACATTTCAATTAATATAATTACCGTCATATATTTTATAATATTTCCGTTTCAAATTCCTTTTCATTAATAAACAGGCGCTAACCTATTTATTTTATTTAAGACCATTTCCTAATTATTTTTTTTTAATTTGATAACATCTTAAATTGTAAATTTTTTATCATACATTCATCTAATAACCGCGAGGATAATTTCCGAATTGCGTATGGTTTTTGAGATATGTTGGGTCGAGATTAGTTGGGAGTCAAAAATTACTTTTAGATACACTACCTCCCTCGACATCTCCAATTAGCTACCATTCAGAAAGAGAGGTCCTAAGCTCTCCAATTTCCTTCTGCGTGAAAAAAGTACTATGATGGTCTTATGGGATACTCCTTCAAACCTTCCCCATCACACCTTTTATTTGTCACGTTCAGTGCGCATTCTATGCGCACCCCGATTGTTCTGTTAAACTTCAAAATCGATCCAAATAAAACTTTCAACACGTTCATCTAACAATTTGTTCTCGTTTAGGTTGATGGTCTATTAATAGATGTGGAGATGACATAGGTTGTTTCCAAGGATCCATCCTCACCCCCTTCTTTTTTTATACGTTAATGTTCACGCAAAATGTACATGACAAAAAAAATGTTCACCAAACTTTATCAAAATGTTACTTAAGTACCTGTGAATATATCTGATTTTTTTAGATTTTTTGAACGCAAGGATTCTGAGATCCAAGAGTCCAAAGTTGGTCAAAATCGTGATTTTCCCAAAAATCGTATTTTTTTACTCTAAAATTTGTAAAATATCTTAAAATACCTTTTTAAATAAAAAAAAATCTTTAGAGAATTACCCAATTTTCGCGAAAAAATTTCACCTTGTTTTTTTTTTATTCGAACAAAAATTTTTTGACTTTTATTACTTGACTAGATAAAAATTTCATTGTCCAACTGATAAGAATAACAGTCGGATTTCTACACCTGCATGAATATATAGAAAAAATAAACGATAAAATTTTTATCTAGTTTAAATTGAAATTTGATTAATTAAGCTATCCAAAGGTAATCCAAAAACTGCAACAACATATTAAAAATTGTAGTGTTTACATGCATTTTTTTTAAATCAAAACACCACAATATCTTCCAGATATACAGCCATATTTAAAGAATTAGGAAAAATTCGAATGAATCCAAACCAATTTCTTGCCTATCATAAAATGAGCATATTCTCATATTTTTAACAATATTTATTGTTATTTAATAATCAATAAAACAATAAAATGTTCTCTATTATTTATTATAAATTATCTAAATCTTATCGGAAATATAAAAATATAAAAAAGTTGTCAAAAGCATTGTGTATTTTTTCGAAATCATCACAATAGATTTGGTAATATTACAAAATTTGATAAAAAAACATTCCGGATTATCAATTGACGCATGCAGTTCTAGAATCGTTGAACTTATATTTTTCAAAATAATGAAAAACAAGGTCTCAAGGCTATTTGAAAGAAACTTTTACTAGCAAATAATTTTTACAACGAAATGGATAAACTTCCTATAAATATTCCTAATACTAAGCAAGTTGAGTTTTGGTCATGTCTTCTGGAAAACAGCTGTCAAAAATCTTCAAAACAAATGCCGCGCTTATTGCCCCGTGAGTATTACATAATAAATTTTATTTGGCAATTTATATTTTGGTTCAAATTCGTTCTAAATTTGAACCAACAAAAACACTAATATAGCTTTAGATTATATTCAAATCTTTCAAAAAAACTATAGATTTAGGTTATTTTATTAAAGGTGTAACACCTAAGTTACTTTTATATTCATAATTTTAAAATTTATTTTTATTTAAAATATCTGATAGTGATATTCCTTTTCGAATTGAATTTCTGAGTAAAGCAGGTGTTCTTTATTATTTACTGTTATTAAAAATTGTATTATAAACATTTACATTTTCAAAAACAGATTCATGTTACATGCTTTTCTACTTCTTCATTAAAATTATTGATATAACATCGAGTCATTTAGACCAACAAAATACTAGTAAATGTAAATAAAAACAGAAACTGAGGTCACACATTATAATACTATAAATGCAAAATACCTAGAAACTGTTAAACAATCAATTTAATTTTATCCATGCGAGAAACCCTATGTTTTTTGCATTACTATAGTTCGTTTGTAAGTAGAATGTCGGAAAGCTGATAAAATTATACTGCAGGTGTATTTAAACAAAAAATAAACACATGCACGATGCATTAAACCGTCGTCATTTTGCTTCACAGCTACCGTTTATAGCTCCTTCTTTTACATTTAATAATTATTCCAATGAGGATAGTTTTACAATTTTAGTAGCAAAAATATTTGTTTTTTAGCTATAATTTCAGTATTTAACGAAAACGAGTTTTATCAACTATAGAATAAAAGAATAAATTTCGATTTTTTGTGTGCTTGTGTAATCATTGAACACAGAAGAAGTTTTTCCCATGATAATTGGCAAGCAAGAAAAATTATGCATGAGTTCGGCTTGTAATATTATGCTGCAGAATTTAATGAATCCAAAAAGAAAAAAGACTTATTCTTTCGTCGATATACGAAATAAGTAACTTAATATCAAATTACAAATCATTTTATTGAAAAACTACTATAAATCAAATTGATATACCAACAGGTACATAGTTTGGTCAAAGAATGTTCATTTTATTTATCTAAAAATCACGTTTCTGGCTATAGTTTTGCAATAATTTTACTTTCAGTGATTTTTTTGCTTACTAGCAAAACATGATTACTATATACACACTCACCTCAATTTTATCACTTAAACATGCATAATCGAAGTAAATCATAAATAAAAATACTTTTTGTTGATGTAGAAAGGAGTTCTTTGATCCCTCTAGAAATAAACGACCTTCCTAGAATATAACTATCTTACAATTCTGTAATTTATTACTGTAGTTACGCAAGTTATAATAAGCATAGAAAAATGCACAGTATTATACTTCATTCATTTTATGAAAGTAATGGAAGGAACTTTTTGTATTGCAATATTTTCTTCGTGAATTATTTTTGTCAAGGAATGTTTTCACTGAGTTACATGAAAAGACATATATTTTTATGTTAAGATTTACTTGTCACTGAAGAGAGTATTTAATCTTATAGATGTAATATATTATGGAGATTATGCTCCCTTAAAGCTTACAAGAAGAACATTGTTATTCTTTATATTAGTATTACTATATTCGTTTTAAGTAGCAAATGATCTCACATGTTACGATAATTGTTTCATAAATTTTAAAAAAATATATCTTAAACGACGAGTATCTTTTCGTATTTTAATTAATAATCAACAATAATGAAAATATACATCATTTTTCAGTATCATTTGCTTATTTACTTACACTGCTTAAAGTCTCTGAAAACAATGGTAACTTTTAATGGATCGTTAAGGTTTAGAAATAAACTAATTATTAAAAGTAATGAATAGTTATAATTACAAATTCTAATAAATTACATAAAATTCTTATTAATACAAAATGCAATTACATGTTTAGTTCTAATTGTTCTTTGTAGGTAAACGAATATTTTTGGACCAAAATGTTTTCGTTAAATTTCTATTAATATCTCAAATGACTGGCATTTATGTTGAAAAATCGAGCTCTTTGTAAGAAAATGAACTAATAATTACTTTTATCGAAATAATATTGATTAAATTAAAACAAAATTCTTATTATATTCTTGTTGAAAAAATCATTTGTCTTTTCAAATAATAATTACCATCAACATTTTCTAAAGGGTCTTAAATATCAAAAATCTCAAATAGAGCACTAAATTTCTTTTCTGATATAAGCATCTTTAATATTTGCAACTAGTTTTCTAATTCCTTTTTGGGTCCATTTCTGGAGTACTTACATTTCTACGTGTTTTGTTATTGATAAATGCTTTTATTGCATATCCGAGTACACCAAGATTTAATTAAAAGTAGAAATAAATTAATTACTTGTTTCGAATTATCTCTATTTGTTATTCTCAAATTTTGATATTATTTTTTTTAACAATTCAATTAAAAAGTTTCTTATACCTTCTAAATAAAATTTAATTATCTCTTCTTTTTGTCACATACTTGTAATAATTAATGCTTTGTCTATTAAAAATAACAAACAAACTAAAATATTTTGTAATTAAAGGATATATGATTTGAAACGTAAAGTTTTATCTCCAAATCATGAATATCAACAACTTGCTCATTATATTAATGCCTGCGCTGCATTTCATAGTAATATAACTAATTCCTTTGGCAGATACTAAACTTCTATAATTACTATATATCACAAAGCAAAATATTTTAAATTGAAAAGAAAGTTCACTGCACAAATAGAAACTATTTTGATAAAAATATTAAATAGAAATGCAGTAATCAAATATCACCACCATAAAATTTTATTTATGTATATGGGTTAAAAGAAAGGGCCATTTTATTGACAATTAATAGTGATAATTGCATACTGTGACTTTTCAATTAATTTGTACGAAGGTTTTAAAATAATTTTAAAGGAATATTACGAGGTTAAAATTAACACTTAAATTGATTAAAATATAAAGTCATGCCGCTATAAACATTAATGTTATTAATTTCCTTTTATTACCGAATTATTTTACATGATTGGGTTGAGTTATGGGTTTATTGCATTGAACTGTAAGCGCGACCACAAATGCGGCGATGATTTCATCAATGTTACCCATTTGAGATAATAAATAAAAAAAGCTATTCATTTATATTCTTATCGAATTTTAATAAATTTACAATTAGTAGTTTATCTAAATAATTTAAACCATATTTGAGAAAAATGTGTTATTGTTACATATGAAATTTGTTGAAAAATGTTGTAATATTATAAAATTAAACAATTAAATTATTCCAATGGGTTGTATATCATAAAAGTCTTTCAACGCATCTGCATCTTCTTCATTTCACAGAATAAGGAATGAAAACGAATCGTAATTATGTAGATGACGTTTTTGAATGATTTTGGAACTATTTAATAAATATCTAAAAATTGAAAACCAATTCTACAAATAATAATATCATATAATATTTACGAAAACTTTGTCAGGCCAATTTATAAAATCTTTATTAATTTTTATTTAGAGTTTTTGATCAAATTCTTCTTTATTTCATTTCTGAATAAGATATTAGATTTTGCATCTTTACTTTTTGTCGTGGCCAGTTATTATTACGATTTTCTTGTGATCTAAAATAAGTTTTGTTATTTATAATAAAGACATACCTATATCAAATATTGATATATCTAGACCCGGTTACACAAACTCTAATCAAAATTAATGGAACATCAAAAATCATTGTTGCTAAGATTCTACAATTGATCTAAGTAAATTTTCAATGTTCAAAATTGATTAGCGTTTCTGCAATCGGGCCAAAGTTTGTTTTTATAATAAACTTTATTATAAAACACTGTCTAAATTTTTTAATTAATCTACTCGCATTTGATAAACTTTTGTACGAAAATTGCGAACTATAGATACCAAAACTTCATTATTTTTAAAATAATGCTCAAAAATTGTTGTTCTTTCTTGTAGATCTCCATTTTTTAATAATCCTGGCAACAACCACATAAATCACACCCTTTATTATTATTTAATAAATAATAATGGTTGTTATTAATTGATTCTTGCAAATGATAAAGGAAATATTCGAAAGCGTAAGAGTTCATGAACATAATTTAATTTTTAAAATCATTTGATATGAAAGAAATTTCTCCTCTAATGATATGAAATACATATTTTCTATGAGGCAAATTCTGAGCATAATTATAAAATCATATTGGTGCTTTTGACAACATACACCCGATATGTAACATATGAAAACAATATTTGCTAAAAAAAAAATAGTAATCGTAACCTTGTTACGTCATTAAGGTGTATAAAACCTTGATGACGATAAATATAACCAAATGATTATCTTTAAACAGATTTTTATTATTTCATGTGCTTTCATGGAGGAGAAATAAAGTGAATTATTGTTAATTTTATATTTGGTTAAAGTTTTGTTAAGAATTTTTAAAAAGGGAATCTGTCCGTTATTAGATAAACATTAAAAATAGATAAAATAAAAAAGAAAGTTTATTGCTATACGCGAAAAGTTAATTTTTGATAAAGGAAAAATCATCCATGGTAAAAATTAGCACTTAACAATTATTTTTCTGTTTCAATATATTTCATTTTCACCTAGGGTGTAATGTGTTAAGATAAGTAATGTGAAATTCCAGTGTAATCCCAAACAATTAAGGTAATGTTATTTAATTGGTTGGTATTACAAGTGTCAAAAAATTATTCAATAATAAGTAGGTCAAAGTGGTAGTTAAAAGTAAAAAATGAGGTCTCACGATTACAAAGAAAGGAAGATGAATGTGTTTGTATTTGATTTGGAAATGGATGAGGGTTGGAATAGTAAATTGAATTAGAAAAGTAAAAGGCCGTAATGTATTCACTATTGGAATAGCAGACTCTTGTCGAAGAGTCGACCTGAATCGTGACACGAACCGATTTACTTAAGAGCGGTAATTACGGTCAGAAGATGCGTTAATCACTACTCTCTCCTAATATTAACCCTATTTAGTTATATATCTAAGTCGCTGATTTCATTTTTATCTGAAAATGCAATGCGCTGCCGAAAGTTGGACTTGAATTGAGGACACAAACATATTATGTGTCTCGGTAATCTCACGTAACTACATATTACTCGTAACGACCGCATTTCCTTTTGGTGTCCCTTTCTCCGCTTTCATCGGTTTGCCACTACTTCGCGGCCTAAGGTTGCAACTAGGTCACTATCGCACACTTTTACATCCCACCAGAGTTCAGCTTGCACTTGCAGTATACCGAATCAGACTTCTCGTGCGAGAAGACGTGCCGTGCGTGTGATTTTTCGTTCTTGTAAACTAAATCAGTGGGTTTCTAGTGATCGTGTAGTGATCTAACAGCCTCACCATTGCGTCACTACAAGGAGTTTCAAGACCTACGGGTCCGCTACATTTACCGCCCATGCATCCTGATAACGGATTACTATTCCCAGCACCCCCAGGTAATGCAAGAACTTTACACTTCCTCCAACATTGACATTCATACTCGACTCCACGGTCATTGTCAAATTTAATTACGCTCTAAACCAGCCGTAACTCCATCTAACTCCTGCTAACCTAGTTCTAATGCTCTCCGAGTGCAATTTCAAAACAAGAACATACTTCTTTTTGGGAACTTATAAAAATATATCGCATGGAAAGTTCTCTACTTGTCTTGCATTGAAATCACTTAAACGAGCGCGCGCGCGCTTTTCATCAAATTCAATAAATCCTCAGCGTTCTGGTTCCATTCCGAGTATTTTTAACTGCCCTCAATGTCCAATGAAACCCTAAATAACAAAATTTATAATCTTTCAAACAACAAAAAATGTTGTAAGCCAAGTTATACATCATTTAACAATAAATTGTCATTTTTACACCCGCGCAATTGCCGCGATTTCCATAAATAAACCGGTACGAATTTAAAAAAAAATGTTTTGTTTTTTGTTTAATAGAGGATGTTATTTTTGAACGCGATTTTACACGGAGGAAAAAATAATAAAAACGCATAAAAGGATCGGGGTTAATGACAAAACTCTGCTCTGCACATTGCAACCGACAAATTTATTTTTAAAATTAACAGATGCAAGGTCTGCTTCGCATTTCTTTTTAACTCCTTCGCGCGCGCGTTTATTTTTTGCAATGTCCATGATACATATCTCGGCAGACATTCCATAAATAATCTTTAAATTCTTTGTTATTTTACTCATACACACCCCTTTCTTCTTTTATTATATAAATTGTACCAGTTTCTTTTTTTAATTTTATAAGTGCGTGCAAAAATATTTCGCGATTGATCATGATGTTCGGTTTAGGTGTTGTGCGGGACGGATCTTGGCCCAGATTTGATAGAGATTGAGGTTAACTTGACGTCATTAACTGTATTGTCACGCGTTTTATATTATCGACATACACACGTTTATTTACACCTGGTCTTTGAATAAACAACATCTTTTAATTAATCACTTACAACGATTAGTTAAACAATAGAAATTAGGCTGTGTTTAAAATCACATCATAATTAGGGCATTTTACTGCACACATTAATTTCTATCTTTTTTATGAAAACCATGTTCATCCATCCTATATATAAAAAAATTTGGTACACAACAATAAAGTTCTTCTTTGTCCGAAATAACTTCTTTCCTACAAAGTAATTCTATTTTTGTTTTTCAACTTTGATCTTTCCAAGTCTTTGTTTAACAATTCAAAAAATATTCATATAATTCCCCTGGAAAGTTTTGTTCATAAATCTGATTTGAAATTTTTAAACATTCAATTAATTTAAAGATAAAATTTACTTAAATATTATATAACTCAGTTTTATCTCTTGACTGTATTTTTAGAATACTTTAGAAATTGATTTGTAATTTTTTCACATGATCATGATAGCCATAGAATTATAATTATTATTTATTCTTAACCTTTCCCTCAATTACTTACAAATTTTAATGTTGTCGTTATAAATTCATTGCCCAAAATAAATTTTGTCTGCATTAGCAAAAATGATAATACGAAAACCTAAAACATTTAGATGTTTTTGAAAATAAAAGGAGCAAGATTTTTTAGCTCACTAACAAATATTTAAAGTTTCAAAGTTTTCAGTTTAGATTCATCTCAATAATATTTTTCAAAATCAAGAAAATGCTTATGATACATCAATTCATCATTTTGCTGTCGTCATAATTAACTCTAAACCTCTTTTGCCAGTCTAAAAATTTTGAATTTCAAACATGTTATAATTTTTTGTTATATTTTCAATATTGCTAATTATTTATCGATATTTTACTTTCGGTGTTCTCGAATTAGGTTCATGCGCACGCATCAATTGCTTTCACTCAATGCTTATATTTGTTTGAATAATTTTTCTTTGAGCCTCTTCAAATAAATATTGTAAAACTCATGTTTAATAAAACAGACATTACCTTATAAATTAAAATTTATTAAATTGTAACGAGGTTTGTTGATTCAATTTTCTTGCATTAATCATTATTGTCTGCCGACCTTGTTGTAAGGTTAACGTATCTAAAAAAAAAAGTTTCATCCAACGACACACTCCTTTCGCTTATCGTAGAAAGGAGCATTAAAAATATCACGAATACGCTAAAATTTTATTTACAAAATTACACAATTTATTGAATAAAAAACACCATAAAAACACCTATTTGATAAAAATTCTTAGGTCGTACATAAAATATAATTGTAAGGTTAGCCTTAATATGAAGGCTAACATGATAATTTTTTTTCCTTATTTTTTCCACTTCCGGTTGTAAGTATGTAGCAGTACCAGTCCTTCAAAAGATTTTCAGTGGTACGTTCACGCCGCACCTTATTCATTCTGATCCAGTTTTTATTTAAATAAAGTAGGTACATCTTTTCATTTTACTATGATAAGAAAAGAATTGTGTCATAGTCATGCATTATAAAATGCATAATGTTACATATATATATTATCATCTAGAGAAAAGTTATAGCAAATAATTTTTATTTCATGCTAATATTGAATCACAAATGAAATCATATCGACTCATATCACTAATTGGAACTATATCCCTGAATTTTCTAATTTATCTGTAAATTCCGTAATATAAAGACAGTTACCTGGAGTAACGACTGCTAGACAACAAATATCTAAAAAGTAAAATTTTTCTATATAATTTCAGTGAAGGATAAATAGAAGATTCAAACAGAAAATCTATTAAATACAGATACATAGTAAGACAATACCAATTTTAAGATAAATACTTTATTAATTAGATTTGGAGATAAATTATAATATTAAAATATAAATATTTGTACCTCTTTTTCTACAGATTTAAAAATAAATTCACTTAATATCAGTAAATATCCTCAATGCAGAAAAAATTTAATAAACTATATTACAATATTTGATAGTTCCACCTTTAGAGATTATGTAATCTATTAAAAAAAATCAATGTCCTGACCTTTCAGGATGTAACCTTGCTGCATTGGATTGAGATCTTGATCTATTAAAAATAAAATAGTATGAAAAGATATCCTATGTCCTGATGAAGTTATTTTACATAAAATAACATTTTTTATGCTCTACAATAAGCTTATACTATAAGCATAAATAGATCAATTGAAAAACACATACTTCCCCTTCTAATGCCACGCTGGACAGTGAATTACAATCAATTGACCTACCTGAGAAATTCGTAGGTCAATTGATTGATACTTATAGTATAAGCTTATTGTAGAGCATAAAACTCATGTTTAAAATGTGTATTAATTGATATTTTACATAACATTTCATGGAGAAGAGTGGTTTAAAATGTGATACCACAATTGTACTTTCCACGTGAAAATATATAAAGCAATTAAGTAATTAAATAATCAATTTAAAAATAATTTTATTGAAACGAATGACATTATCAGAGAATTGAACAAAAAGTTAACAAGATGATCTAGTTTCTTTACTTTGTTATGGTAATACAGTTTTCCAATAAATCTATAACAAGATAAAACTTGTTAATAAATACTTATTCTATTTTTAGTTTGAAAATTATGAATTATAAAAATAAAAGCATAATAAAGTGTACATATGTCACACTGATAAATGTGATTCAATGCTTTGTTTCTCAACAACATAATTGCAAATAGTAAATAGGCCACCTCCCATAATTATCGCATTGATTTCTTCGTTATTAAATTTCAAAATAATAAACTATTACAGGATAACATTTGCTCTATATTCAAAATGTACCGCTTAGCTATAAAATCACGAAATAAAGAAGGAAAAATAAATATCACAATTTAGAATTAAATGAAAAATTTTAATTATACTCAAATAAATCAAAATTTTGAATAATTAAGGAGGAAAGAAGAAAATCCAACTTTAAATGTTTCTATTATGTCAAATAAAACAATATAAATCTAAAAACGTATCATATATTTATTTTCCTTCTTAAAAATTCATTTTTTTTTTGTTCAATGTTTTATATTATAAATAGTAATCCTCTTTGCTCTCCTATTACAATGATATAATTTCACTGTATTATAATGTTACACATAAATCTTTTGACATTAAATTTCACAAGTGTTTTTTAATTCAAAGATGATTTTAGATGTGAAACTCAAATTACTACACATTTTGTTTGCCTATTTATTTTAATCGTGTTCTTTTGATGTATCTATTTCACCGACGAATACACTTTTTCTTAGAAAGCTCTTTAGAAATTTTATTTAATGTATTAGTCCATTAATAATTTGTTTTTAATTGCATATTCGTCACTCTTAACTCTTCAACATCTTTTTCATAATAAAAGTTAAGTTTTTATTTTCATTTTCGAATTCAGAAAGTATTTTTGATGATGAAAATTACTGGTATCTATTTATAAATTCAATTTTGTGCATTGTTATCTAAAATCCATCTAATAACAAAATATATTATTAACAATTTATTATGTTCATTTCATAGAAAACAGTTTTCAAAAAATATGTGCATGCATGTACGTTGTAGTTTATTTCTATAAAAAAACATTAACAGAAAAATTAGAGCGAAAAATATGTTGCAGATAGTTACTGTTTTTTGAAATTGGGGTCAAAATAGTAATTATAGATGGACACGAGAAAGTGTTAAATGCCATAAGTTTTCCGGAAATACAAAACACTCCATTCCAAACTACAAATACATTTAATACACGGAAATTGCATGTTATTGAACTTCCTAAAAATAGCACATATATAATTATCAATTGTCGTCAAAAGATTTTTCCATGTTGCTATTTGTTCTTCCACTTGTTGATGTTTCATTTATGAAAATCAGAACATTGATGAATAATCTGATATGAATTTATTTACAACTGCGTAATTCAGTTTTCCAACGGAATAATTTGTTGTATTATTATTGGAATATAAATAAATCACAATATCTTTATATTAGTCATAGTTTGGACCCCAATAAATTATCAAAATAAAAATATGGCATGTGGGTAGAGGGTTGTAGAAGGTTATTGGTAATCCACCCCACGCCCACACACCTACAACAAACGTGTTCATTAATGTGACACTTGTATTAATTCATAATTCCATGAAATTTCAAATAACCTTTATTTAAAATTATTTTTCAGGAAATATTTGTTTTCACTTAAAAGTTCAACTGAAAAATAACATTCCCTACCTGTCCTTCCTATTCACTTGTATTTATCAATATCGATTCAGCAAATTAAATTAAAAAAAAATACGCTCATATATGTTGAAATTACAAACAACCTTCAATTATGTTTGATTTGTAATTAAGGCCGAAAACTAGAACAAATATTGCTTTGTTGTGAATTAATGAAGAAAATGTCTTATCCGTTGGCTACATCTGAATACTTAGATAAGATTAAATAGTTGTGTGTGAGTAATGCGTTCTATTCTATTTGTAATTATGCAATTACATTTATGTACAAATTGATTATCATTTTAGACTTTGATACTACATAACAATGGAAGTGAGAATAATAAATATTGTTGGAATGCGCTAGTATGCACGTATTGGAATTATTTTTTAATTAAAACAAAATAAAATTTAAAAAATATCTTTCGTTTAAAAATTCAGTGTCATCTCCAAAAATAACAATTTACTTGCATTTTTCTTATCAGTTGAATTTTTCATCTCTTACCCATTTTCCTGGAAATATTTTTTTATCTGATATTAATAATTTTAGTTATTTTTTTAGATGAATGTCACTATATTTTTAATCCAGATATTTTATCCCAAAAATAATTTCGTATCATTTGGGGGGCCTTATAACCCAAATAGTTTTAAATACTTTTTTAGTTACTTTATTTGTATAATTGTTAATAAAAAAAACCAAATTTGGGTGTAATATATAAGTGAAAAATATTAGCCTGTTTATTTGAAAATTGCTGGTACTGTAAACTTCTACATTTTTACACGTATTCATAAATTTCTAATATTTATTCTAATAATTATTATCAGGATGAATCATTTTTAAATCTAATATTTTTAATTTTTCTATAAATATATTTTGATTCAGATTATCCCATTAAATCTGTAAATAAATTAAAAAAATAAATAAATAATAATGCGCATTAAAGGAAATAGAATTTTCTAGAATTCATAAATATGAATGATATAGTTTATATGTTGCATGATAGAATCTTAAAAAAATGTCAAAAAATAGATGACAATACAAAGATAACGTGACGTTGATAGGCTAAGGAAATATGTACAGCTAGAGTGAAAACGGAATACGTGAAAGCTAATACCTTTAAAATAATAAGAATGAATGAAGAAGAAAAAATGTTGCATCGACGTGTATGCAGATTGATCTAAAAACATTGTCAAAATGAATTTGTTGTTACTGGTAACCCAAAATGAGATCGCGCAAAAATAATAATAACAAATACAAAGAAAATTTTGAAATTGGTCAAAATTAGATTTTCCAGAATGAGCATTACTTTCATTTTCCGAAATTAATATAAAATTTAATGTAAATCTACCATATTAAGTACTACATTTACAATTAAAATTTCATTAATAAATAGAAACTTTATTATCAATGAGAAACTAGTTGGAAAAATAAATATTTTGTACATAGTCCATCTTTTTTCTTCGAAGCTATTAAGCGGCGTTAATGTTAAATAAAAAGTGAAAAAGTAAATATAATAAACTATCAATTTAGTCATTTTGATAAATATTCATCATTTTGAATTATAAATTGATTTTTTTTTAATTATTCGGTTCAAAATTTTATTTCGATATTTAAATGTTGTTTTGAAAAAATAAAGTTAAATAACATTGTTGCATAAAGGAATATTTAAGTCAATTAATCAGTAAGCGATTAATTAAAAATAAAATGAATATCACCATTTAAATGCTATTTTTTGGAAAATAACGGACTGATTAAGCGTGCGCTTTTTTTAAGATAATAATAAATCATATTTTTATCAGGCTCATAATATATTTTTAATTTTCCGAAGAAATGTTAATGAACGGTCAAATGATCGCGGTCATCCATTATTAATCTGTTTGTTGTTTTCATGCATTAATAAAATTCATTGTCAGGGTCATTGAATACACACAAAATTAGCTGACTGGAAGATGATGACATTATTTAATATAGCCTTTTGCGAGAATAAAAAGGTAATTAGTGACAGTAAAATGTTTTCGAGGTCTCGGTGTTCGTACTTTCATAGCTTTCTCCAACAGAAATGCAAAAAAAAAAACACCACTTCTATTAATAGAAAAAGTAGGTTCTCGCAAGCTACTGGTGAATGGATCGTTAACTAAATACCTAATCTTTTTATTCACGGTATTATTTGCGCACATAAGAAAAAGTAGATTATTTAATTAATAACATAATGTATTATAAATTTAATTGAATTTTGAGTATCATTACTTCAGGGGAAATCAATCAAATTTTTACTTAAAATATAATCAATTGACATAGAAACCTAAACAGGTCCTCAACTTTCTACTTAATTTAACTGGAAAAAACGTTTTTTTTTTTGTTTCCGATTGTCATCATGTACTTGTTATTATCATCTTATCGATTTATTTACGTATTAATCTATTTATTGTTATCGGGTATCGCATTTTTGCAACCTTGTGTAAATACTTTCCCAGACTTGTTGGCGTGCTCAAACTATTATTCTAGATAATGTAACAAGTTTCCCTTATTATATTCCTCCTATTGCATAAATTATTCTCCATAAAATACAATATTTGTTTAAAATTAAAATCTGATGCTTTTGATATTCTAAAAATCTTTAGAGGTGCACTGACAAAAAATTTTATATTTATAGAAAACAAATTGAAGCATTTATACATATTGCAGTGCTGGTTTTTCTTTTAATACCCGGCGCATCCACCAAACCCGGCAATTAATTTTATTTTATCTTCCCAGTAAAGTTACCCAGTTGCAAAAATATTAATTAACTTTAAACAATGTAGTTTAAAAGGTATGAATGAATTCAAAAACAATTAAAAATACTTTAAAAGTAATGTCATAATAATTATGATTTTATATATAATAATTAAAAAGTTTTACCAAAAGAAAATTTAAAAATATTTGTTTATAAGATATAAAATAATATGCTCTCCTAAATATTTAATCCTTTCTTCTCAAGAAATTATATAAAAATAAATTTATATAGGAACATTTAAGAGATATCAATTGATATTGTAGTCTACGAACAAAAAAGAATGCGTTCGAATCATCTGAAAGTTTTCATTTTATTTCTATCAGTCGATATAAATATTTCAACGCCATGCTTATACATGTGAGTTTCAGGTTTCATAATAGTACAAGATATTATTAAGACAATTCATAAATCTCTGTCAAATCCAGACAAATATCAATTTTTCGAAAATGTACACCTTATATAATATAATATTGAATTTATAAATATTCCATATATACAATTTTAAGCTACCTTCAAATTAATTACAAATCGTGCTTTCAACTATTAATTTAGTCAATAAAATTTATTTAATTACAAACAAAAGAAAATGATTCTGGAATATTTTAAGTGGTACATTTTAATTTAATTGATGCAAATTTTTAAAAATTGCAGCTCAAATCATATTTTTGTCCTTAGCAAGTATTAATAAATTCGACTTTAAGGATTTCATGAAATGTTGGCATGCCTAATAGAATAGTGCTTAGCGTTCTTGCTTGTATGAGATTCCGGCTCAAATCCCCGGATGAAAGCGTGAGGAATTTAATTCCGATGATTAAAATGCCGATAGCGAATACATGCTAGTGCGTTCTTTTTTTTTTATTTAAAATACTAACTGTTGATGTAAATAAAACTGTTAAATTATCTGAGAATTAAGCTATTGAAATAAATATTTAGTAATTATATATTGATAAAACAAAAGGACAACGTGAAATTAAAATATAAAAGAACAGGTCTCGCACATCCTTCGTTTGAATCTTAAGACCTGCTAATAACGGCTTACCATGTTTGGAGGTATGATTCTAAATAGCTAGTCATCCTTGTACTTGTTCATTTTTTTAAACATAGATAACAATGTTTTCAAAATACATACATATATCTATCTCGTCTTTATGTAAAGAACAGAAAAACTATTTTTGCGCTTTCCCAATTATTAAAAAATTAAACGAATATAAATAACAATTTTACAAAACCAAATCAAAATAGTAAGTTGCATAAGTGAACAAATACCTATAAAAAGTAGTAAAAAATATTTGCATTCTAAATAAAGTTGTTTGTAAACAGAAAATCATTTTATAAATATTTTCATAAAAAATGTAATTACTCGTGGTGTTTATAAATTAATGTGTTATTTATTGATTAATACATATATATAGAAGAGCGTATTTTAATTACGAAATAAATGTAAAGATAATGTACATATGTTAAAAGGTCCAGTCATTCACACTTAGAACAAATCAAATAAATGTGTTTTCTTGTGATTGAATAATCGCTGTAATTATACTGTGGTATATCAAGAATCCCTGAACTTTTATGCAGCATATTATGAAATAATCTCCTAACCTAAGTCAACCTAATCTTTTGATGTGCGTTTTAATGCAATATAACATGACATTGGTCATGCTTTGTGCTCGTCCCACTCGTACAGTAATAATTTTGCTAAAACAATGCGATGGTCAGTAAACCCAATGTTGCTCTACGTGAATGAACTTTCGATCGATATGTCTGGGACATATTAAATTTTCACTCTTTTGCGTCTATTCTAAAGTTTGAAGTCGCACTCGATCATGTATGTTGGGCAATACCGAAAGTTATGATGGACTTATTGATTGTAGCAAACTCCTGTAATCTCCTGCAGTCCTGCTAAAGTATTGCGAAATCCGATGAAAGCAGACGGTCAAAGACTGATAAGCAATTTCCCTTGCATTTAATTGTGTGTACTTAACGAATAACATGTTTTTATATTTTTAACGAAATGTTTATCGGGATATTATTGTTTATTTGCAACGCAAAAAAAAATATTGTGCTGTGGGAATTGGGGCCCTTTTACAGGAGCGATTTGTGCTCTAACTGGACATTCTGTTATGTAATGTGGAAGCACATGGGCCTAAATGTTGTGAGGATCCCAACACGACAAGGCACGAACTATTACGTAACTTACGAAGGTGACCTGTCACTACTCTGATTGGTGACTCACTGAGGGTGTTGTCCTCGTCTCCCCCACTTTGGACCTTCCGTCGGGACCCCCACCTCAAATCGGCGCGACTTGGGAGTACGTCTACACGCGGATCGCGACCGCAACACAGTCGTTATTAACTTATTTACGTGATCGGTTGTTCTGTACCAGTGCTCCTCAGAATCATTGTGATACGTTCCAAATAAACTTTGTTTACACTTGTGAAAAATAATTCTTCAACATCAACAGCACTTACAGTTGGTAGGTTTTAAAACGCACGTGGATCCTCATCTCCCAACTCATCCAAATTTCAAAGCTCAGTGTAGTTTTTTTTTTCGCGAATTTTTGTGCGCTTTTAGTGTTTCGTGCGCCCTGAGGTGACAGATACGGTCTAATTATTAAATCCGGCGCCTCAATTACAGTTACTTGTTATTGTTACTCTTGATCTACATGCTTAATCATTGTCATTTTTTATTACCATATTTAATAACTCTAACAATGAGTATTGTAAGACATCGATTATAAACAAACCTCAGAATGATTGTATGTAAATACATGAAAAACTGCTGCTTGCAGGCAAAGCGCGCGCGTTCCACTTTGGCGGGAAACATCACACTTTGCGCTCCTGCAGTTACTAAAAATATCTAAAGAGATATATCATTAATACACACGCATATTGTAAGTATTTTTCATGCCGAAACAATTAAAAAAAGCTTATCTTAGATTATTTTAGGCGCAATTCTAGATAAAACAATTGTGGGCTTATTAAGGGTAACAATGACGCATATTGGATAAATAGTTAATTAATTTCTAGTAAAATTATACCGTTAGTGACTAATATGATGAATGACTAAATCAAAACATGAAGTCATTACGTGTTCCTCTGAAGATGCAACGAGAAATTTTTGCGCTTGGCCTCGCTGCATTTTTTTTTTTTTATTTCTTAGTCAAGAGACAACAAAGCACAAGCGAAATAAAATATGCAAGTCGTGAGTATTTTGAGAGCAGTGATTGAATCACGGTTTTGCAATTGAATTATGTAATGTCAGATAAGCCGGCTGCTGCAGGATTGTAGGGCATTCTTGAGCTCTGAAGTTCCACTAGCCTAGTTCTGTTCGCCTCGCGCCTCGAATGCCACAATTTCGTTACACTTTTTAATAACTAAGAGATTACTGTACTTTATTCCGACGAAACACACGCGAATTCGTTAATAATTGCGAAACAATTCAAGAGCGCGCTCGCGCCGAATTTCCAGGAGGATGAGTCACACTATTTAACACATGGGAAAATCCTGTTATGTTTTTATTCTTCTATCGATGTATTTAATAATTAGAACAAAAATATGATCTGATCTTTTGAAACGCGCAACCTTTTAACGTTCCTCTATTTAACCATTCTTGCGGAACATAACTAACAACACATTGCGCAATGTATTCAACTATGTGTGCACTTGGGTTTCTTGTCTTATCACCATTATAATAAATGGAGCAATATGTAGGTGTAACAAATGCCTTTTTTCAATAACGTATTATGGTCTAATAAACTCGAATAGTTACTATCTGCATAAAGCCAATTATGATGCTAACTTTATAATTTGTAGTAAAATGCAGATCACTCACACAAACGGTGAGATGGTAGAAAACTAGGACATATTATCTAATACCTATAACTTATTTATATACAAACGTACGAGAGCAATTGGAATGAGCTTTCTTAATAACCCGTTTAAATTTAGAAGAACATGTTTCATAAGATTTTGTTTTGGAGTTGATATATATTCGAAGTTTTGGCGACGTATTCGATTATACGTCATGCTAAATTCGAGTTATGCAGAAAATGCCGCTCAGAACATTTTCCCATTGCGTCACCGAATTACAACGAATTTTCTCCTCAATTTTATATTTCAGCTGGAAAAGCTAAAAATACAATCAAATATTAATGAGGCTACCGCGCGTGTTTTTTTGCTGCGTACAATTCCCAGAGATGGTGAAATTAATAAATTTCAGGAATCATTACGATTTTGCATGATGAGGGGAAATGGGAGGAGTATGTGTTATTGCTCAATCATTCTCCCTTGAAAACGTGCACTCAATTTTAACACGTGAACGAATTCACGTTGTAGTGTATGCTGTCCATTCTCTATAAGATAACTCACGTTTTTATTGTAATTCATATATGTATAAAGCCAGATCATTGTAATGAAATTGCACTACTAACCCTTATATTATATCATAGCAGACACGTGACTTTCAATATCTTTAAATTGATTCATACCCGTTGCGTAGAGAAGAGGCGCGCGCGAGCGTTAGCGCTCTTAAATGCCTAACAGCTCATGGAAGCGGTTAGGCATTGACCTTTCCAAGGATCTTGTGGTTGACTCTTATAACCTATTCTTAATTGTAAACATGTAATGTCGGTATATGGGGTGTTTGAAGCGGTGCAAGTTAAATACAGAACATCGGCAGGTGAATCAAGACGACCTTGGTTGCAGTCGTTGCAAAAACCTGTCTACATTTTTAATACAATCTCGGAATTAGTTGAATATGCATGTTAATAGGCGTTCTTTCTTTATTTCAGATGTGCTAAAGCAACGTATGATGGTTGCCGAATTTGTGGGCCGCGGTCAAAGTGGATCCCCAGTAAATGGTGAAATACCACATTTGAACTCCAACATGCCAGCAAGTCACGGGCGCGAGATGCTCTCAAACAATTCTTCACCGAACCCAGACAACTATCCGCAAGGTTACGGAATGACACCGCTTTCGAAGCAAAAGGAAATGTTACCGCAAAGAAAACAACGCGAATTCACCCCAGATAATAAGAAGGATGAAAGTTATTGGGATCGCAGGAGGCGAAATAACGAAGCGGCAAAGCGTTCAAGAGAAAAGCGACGTTTTAACGATATGGTTTTGGAGCAGCGTGTTGTTGAATTGACTAGGGAGAATGCAATGTTGAAAGCGCAATTGGAGACTATCAAGGAAGAGTTCGGGATCTGCGGTGATAATTTAGTTTGCGTAGAGAAAGTTTTAGCTACTATGCCCACTGGTGATCTCCCAATTTCTTCAAAGCGGCAAAAAGTTAACAATCAAATGTTCACATCTCCCAGTCCCATACCAACCTCTGTGATTCACCAACCTGTGGTTTTAGGAACTCCTTCTCCACAACCTCTCCCACATCCTCATCCACAAACCACCATACATCCCCCTATTTCACACCACGAACCTCCTTACAGAGAACATCCACATGCTGATTATCACTCCTATCCTTACCAACAGTATGCACCTGCGTTACATTTTGACAATAGCAGTAACAATGTATTGAACCTCTCGCGGTCTCGTTCTAGGGGCAGGCAATCTCCTTACGAAGTCTCCAGTAATTCTGGCGATGAGGCTGCTCCGCTAGCTCTAACAACAGAAAGTAACAATAGCTTGCCATTAAAACTCCGTCACAAGCTACACCTAGGAGATAAAGATGCGGCTAACACACTACTTTCCCTTCAGAATATAAAACAAGAACCAGAACCACGGTCTAGTCCACCGTGGGATGCCGAAGGATCTAGTGACGAACGCGATTCTGGCATCTCTTTGGGAACAGAATGGACAGCCGCTACCGCAGCAACGGCAGCAGCTGCTACCCTTCAGAATCTCCAGAAGCAAGCACACAATCCCGAAGATGAGAAACAAAAAACCCTCTTACGCTGTGAATTAGTACGTCTAACAAATGAAGTGGCGTACCTCAGATCTATGATCCCATCCCGTGAAGAAAATCACCGTTAAGGTGGCTTTCAAGCACAGTGTGCAGTGCTATTTTGTGATTTCGCGCCTATTATCTCAGACATAGACATATCAATTATTCCGCTCTTTGTACCGATTGTAGTCATAATCTGAACAGATGAGCTATTTATTACTTAGGTTAGGTATTTATTATGTGTTGAGTTGATCTAACTGTGAATTGAAAAGAGATTAAGGAAGGATGAAAGTGGAAGTATGTTAAGGATGAAATGATCTATGAAACTCTAAAAAGAAAAAAAAAATGGAAAATGTTTTCAACTTAAGCACAATATCTATATCTGTTACTATTTTAATGGACATGCTTTAATTTGTCAATGATATTTGCCAATGTATTCCTATGGATATTCTTATTTTAACAATAATCTTTATTATGTCATCATAAGTGTTTTCATTTCGACGCGCTTATGAGCTAGCTATCTATCATAACTTCTTGCATTCATTGTTTACTGTTTGTATCATCACTGGTTTCACTACGTCATTTGTTGTAGAAATTAACGTACCTATTTATTTTTAGCTGGAAATGTGTGATTTTTGTAACTATTTATCCTAAGATTGCGTTTATTTATGTATAAAATGTATGTATTTTTGTTACGCGCTCAAAGTCGAGCTTAAAACTACGACGAAGCGAATTTACGTTATGTTATCTCATATCTATATTATATTATATAAGACTAGTGCTGGACAATACTTAAATAGAAATTATATTTATTTATTTTTTGAGAATCTATAGAAATTTGTAAAGACCAAATTACATTATTTATGGAGTACTAATTGATGTCCAGCATGTTATTGATATGATAATAAAGAAAATATGTCATATATTTTCATATTACCGTTAAATGTATCCTAACTATTAATATGTATTAAATAAATATTTGCATCGTTTTTCATTAATTGTTGTATTCTTTTATTTAACCAATTATTTTTATCATTTTTTTTTTCAGCGTTAACCTTTTAAATTATCACGCACTCGTTGTCATAGTGCATGCGCTCCGACCATGACCATGCTCAACACATTGCACAACGTTTAATTCTAGATTTTAGTATCAACATGGCTCCAACGCGTCATGGGTATTTACGATTCTCAACCAGATTTTCCTGCCAGGAAAAAAGGAGCGTGCCTCTCTCATTCTAGTGAATTCTGGAAAACGCGCAACTTATCTAACAATAATAATCCATCGAAATTACATCTGTTGATAAATATTTCATTTTCAAATCATTCACTTAACCTTCAATTTATTACAATCAATAATTTCCAACAATTCATTGGATGAGTCGAATCTTTCGTCATTTCTTTCCAAACGTACCTTCATTTCCGAACGTACCTTCTTCCCAATATTATTCATGAAATTATAAACAAACCAATTAACAATCTGACAATCTCGTAATATTAAATTTTGGTATGGGATTGGAAGAAGTTTTTATACAGTTAATTACTAAACCAATTTAATCATGGCATTCAAGAATATTCATAAATATGTCTCCAAGATTATTAATTTGTTTCAACAATGAGAAGACTATGTGATCTGAGTCCTAATACATCTTTGGTCCAATAAAAATAATCAATGAGAATAGGTAGAAAGTGTAAAGATGTAATACATTTGTTTTAAAATTTTTAAGATTATAATTTAATTGTCATTTTTTTGTCAGAATGCAAATTATCAAAAGAATCTATATTTTATTTCATTATTTGTTATTGAGCAGACATTTTCAAGCGTGTTCCAATCTAAAAGTAAATTTATAAAAAGTTTCATTAAACTGTTTCAGCAAGTGTTCACCTAATAAAAAGCACTTGTTGAATTCGAAAAGGGCTGGCCAATGTCAAGATGCAATATGGTACACTTGGTGCAATAAATGAAATTAATTTAGCACTTTGAATTTTTCTGAAGTGACTTTAAGATCGAAACTTGAAACATTTTATTTGAAACAAGTTGCAATAGGTGCATTCGTTTTATACTTCAATATATTACTAAAATATATGCTAATTGAACCTTTATCACTTTTATTGAGAAATTGGAAAAATTGCAGAATATGATGTTTACTTTATAAAATAGGAAATTTTGTAGAATAAAAACAATTTTTATTTGGTAACAAAATTTAGAATTAATGGATGATTAAATGCATGTTTGGTTGTATAACATCAATTTGAACAAATTCCATTTCAATAAAATAAACTTCGTCGTAATTACATCTTTAATCTGAAAACAAGGAATTTATATGAAGAACTTAAAAAAAAATCAGCATACATGCAATTGAATTTAACTGCAATATGTGTTGCCTAATGTCAGGCCTTCAAATTTGATTTTAGTGTCAAGGTATATAAAAAAATATTATTGCAAAGTTTCACCTTGTTTAGCATAAAATTTGACATAAATTTTGGATACCAGAATGCATTTCCTGGTTGATCTTTTTATTACCTAGCGTTTTAATCTCTCTCTCTCTCTCTCTTTCTCTCTCACATACACATTTCACTCTGTTTTGTTTTTTTGTTCAGCAACATATTTGATATATTAATTTTTTCCAGCCACCCTCTTTGTCATCTTGAAATTTTACTATCCCCTATTATTTCATGCATCTTCATTTTATTATTGCCTCATTTCTAGTTTCATCGAATTTTGCGACACCTAATAATTCCTTCTAAGGCTTTATTTTTAGTACTTTTCCTATTCCTACGATTAGAAAGAATGAAGGCGAGAAAGAAAGAGAAGTTAAGGATTGGAGGGATGCTTTTTAAGAAACATCAAATATTTAGACAGAAAAAAGAGGATGTTGGAAAAGTTTTGCCGAAGCGAAAGCAAAAATCGATGGAATAATGTCAGCTTTTGCAAAGAGAATTAATTTTAAATTGTGATGTTTTAGTCTATATTTGTATTTGTAGTAAAATCAAAGCAGTATCGATGGTATAAGTAATTAAAGCATATCGAAATTGTTTTAGAATACCATTTTATGTGTATAATAAAAAGAGGAGGGTCTAAAATGAAACCTTGTACAATTTGTTATTTATGTGATTGTACATCCCCTCCTCTCTCAGTCAATCAATCAAAGCTTGACCTAATTCTAAAAAACTTAATTTAATCATTGACTAAGCTTTGTTATAAAGGAAAGTATAATTGATGATGCTAATTAATTTATTTGGGCATGTATAACTATAGTTTTTGTTCAATATGTTTTAATTTTGGTATAAAATTTACAAAGAAAAACATATACTTAAGCAAGAAAGATACCAAAATGTTTCTACGAATTTGAAGTAAATCTTTTGCGTTTAAAATTTTCATCCAGTAAGGAATAAATTACGTTTAGATATATCCCGTGGAGTAAACTATTCTGTCATTAAGATATTTATAGATTTGGCACATTGGGCAATTTAATAATACTAATAAGTAAATAAGATCAATTTTGGAAATATTTGCATTATTTAATATATTTTTGCAATATTCATCCAAAAATACATTTTATAACACGAGATATGAATTAATATCTATCAATAAATTTTAAATGCGTAAAACATATTTTTGTTAATTTAAATTTGAGAAACGGAAAAAGAATAATTAAAATATACGTAATTTATATTTTTGTAATGGTTTAATTAATCTATACAATATTAGTATTGTATAGAGAATTTAGAAACGCAAAAATAGTCTTAAAATAGTACAAATGAAACATAAAGGCAAATTTTGGATTTATTTTTTTTGACGTAGTTCATACTTTTTCAGTTTTAATTTGAATAAATTCAGAAAAATCATAACAAAAATTATCAAAGGTAATAAATTACTTATTGTGTTTGTTAATTTAAATGAATTACTACAAATTCGAAAAATATTGGAATTAAAATAAAAGTAGTTTTAGTACAGTTAATGCCATCTCGTTTGGTTATTGTGAAGTAAGAGTCAATTAGTTTACTACGTGGCCCAGCCTTGGACTACTATGTAGCTGCAAGTGCCCACTAAAGTCACGAAAAAATATTAAAGTTTTAGTGTTTTGTGAATTATAAAGCTTAAAATGAATAGTGATCAGAAAAAGTTTACAAATCCCTTATTAACTGCGTCTGTTACTGGTGGAACTTATGAAGATTTTACTCAGAATGTTTTTCTAATGCCAGCTGCTGAGATTCCTTCTCCTCCAGCTCCTGTTTTGGAAACTACTCCCCGTAAGTAGGGGAATAAATAAATTTATTCCAAACAAATAATTAAAAATAGGTCATATTTGTGATTTGACCGAAATTTGACAATATTAATTTTGGAAATTAGAAATCTATACATTGCTGTAACGTGGCGCCATCTTCTCATATTTATGTAAAACTTTTGGAATAGCAGCTGATTCAAAGAAGTAATAAACATGCTTGTTTATTTATACATCTTCCGTTTTATGGTTTGTTTATACCTAAATACACGAGGATCTACGTATAAATTAAATTTCTTGTTTGATTTTTTTACTACTACAACCTTCAAAAATAAATTGTTTAAATTTATTATTTTTTACAAAGAATAAGGAAGAATTTGTAATGTTTACATACTATAGGAATATTGTTATTACTTTTTACGTATTTTTTAAAAATGAAATAAAATAAGTTTTCCCTTTTAAATGTACTAAGTTTTCGTTAAGTCATTATCTATTCTTTAAATTTACAACTGTTTCGATTTTTTATTTCGTAATCTTTTATTCCCAATCTTCTAATTTTCATTATGAAGAAAATATGTTTTATTAACAAAATACATATTACAATTTCTATAACTATAATTCGAAGAAAAATTGTTTCGTCATACACACAACTATTTTAGAAAAAATCCTTATTGGATTTTTATTTAAAAATAAATATCAGGTCCTTGCTTATTTTGAAATTTTAATCGACCTTCAAAATTTTTGTTGAAGTTTTACATTATTTATTAATTAAATACATTAAACAAATTGTAAATAAAAAATAATTTAATAAAAATTAATACAAATTAGTTAATACTGCCATTACAAGTCTATTTTCTGGGTTAAACCATACTTAAAAATTGTTAGTAAATTAGTATCTACGAGTTGAAGAAGAATTTACTGGACCGCGATAGGTAGCTGATGGCAGATCAACGGAAGCAGATTCTTTTCTTTTGCATTTACACTTCCCTTTAACGCATAAGCAAATAATGAGAATAATTAATAAGACGAGTAATATAACACCAATCACAATTCCAGCAATAGCACCTGGTGATAAAGGTGGATCTAAAATTTTTGAAAAGTTTAGTATGTAAATACAATCAATATTAAATCAACCTTACGGTAAGCATCAGCTTCATAAGATTTTGTATTGTGGGTAATATCTGTAGCGGTTAATAGCAATTTTGGACTGCAGCAAGAGCCTGTGTAATATCCTCTAACTTCTTCGCGTGTTCCAGTTGTATACCCTTGAGGAAAATATAAGCCTGGAGGATTTGAAACGACGCTGAGTAAACCTAGAAAATATTTTGTATCATCAAAATGCAGAAAAGTTTGTAACATTTTTTTTACCTGAATCTTCATCTTCAGCTATTACTTCTATAGTCCAAAAAGCAGATTCACAATTCCCTATCAAAACTCTAAGGCAGTTACTTGAATACCTGTGCTTCAAACGTGGATTGTCATTATCGTATCTACTAGTTTGACCAATCGTAAGAATAGCATTTTTGATTTCTCGGTATGGACCTGAATCTGCACTAAATGAGATAGTGTCTGTATAACTATTTCCAAATTCTGGTCGGGTGTATAGTTCAACTGTAACTGTAATTGATTGCTTAGGATTTAACCATGCCCTAAAATAAAATTAGTTTGATTGGTTTCTAAAAATACTTAGGCTAAATTACCCCAAAGGATACATGCGTCTAAGCAATCTTTTTTCATCCTGAACTAAAAAACTCATAAAAACTCTGCTATTAATGTTGTTTAAAACATCAAAGTACACTTTTGGATATGTGTTTGGTGCAATTATCATATCAGAATTGGAACCAACATTTATAACAATTACTTCTCGATTAATATGTGCATACTTTTCAAAATATGCTAACCTTACAAATTCATTACCTAAAAGATGAAGGGTGTATAAAATTTTGAAGTGAAGGTGCTAAAAAACTATCTTTACCTTCTCTGTCTTTTCCATCAACTTGAATATATTTTGTTTGGAATGGTATATCTTTTAAATCAATATCAAACTCTTTTTCGTTAAATGTCTCTATTTCCATGTCTAAAGCTTCGTTTTCATTTTCGTTTATTGTATATTTTAGATTGCCGTGAATTGGTTCTCCAAAATCATTCTTTAGGGTAATATTGTCTATTTTTGTGAAATCTCCTTGAAGGTTTATGTGAACTTTGGTGGGTACATCTGAAATAAAAAATATTTTATTATTTATATCTGAATTAGAACCGGCACGCGTTACAAATTTGAAATATTTTCAAATGGTAGAAAAAACGTGTCAAAACCCTGAGGAATAAAATCTGTAAAAAGGTATGTCGGGGGGATTGGCGCTGAAAGTTTTTAGTACAATTCTGTTTTATTCGCACTTCTTAATTTTATAATATGTCTTACTCCTCTAAATCACCTCTAAAAGTGCGGAAGAGTTGTAGATAATAAGAGACTATTAAGTATAAGTGAGTTGCAACAATTAACAATACGTTTTGGCATTCACATATCCGCCTTTTATCGACTATTCTGAAATCGGGTGAGGGCTCCTCTAGATTTCTGTTTCAACATTCTAAGAAGGCTACTTATAAAAATAATCGTGCAAAATATAAACTTTCAAAATTTCATTTCACATTTTGAATTTTTTTGCGAGTAAAATTTGTATTCGTTTTAGTTTAACTCACCTTGATGAAGATTTTTATTCAACTTAAATAATTTCAGAATATGGGTTTGTCAAGTCATTACTTAATAGCTAATGCATTACATTATTTTTGATAACATCTATTAAATAGAGTCTAATTTCATCAATTACCTTATTACTAAAATCTAACTTGACTCAGCTCAATTTATAAAATTATCATTTAACAACATTTTTTACTTTGAAACATGTGTTATTTTCACGCATTTTTTTAGGTCTGTCATTTAAAATAATTATTGGGTAAGCATTTTAATTGATCTAGGAAACATATTATTAATTTCAAAACATTTAGCTAAAAGCTATTTATCAATATTTTTGCCACACGCTACTCTATAATTGCGTTTCATTATACCAACAAATTAAGATGAGATTGTTTAGTAGACTTAATCTAAAATTGATCATAATTGTTAAATGCATGGGCACTTTTTTTGATCTACCTGAATTATTAAAATCATTGATTTTCAATTATTCTTGGCCTGGTTGCAGAAACATTGATCAATTTTGAATAATGGAAATTTAGATAGATACGATTGTTAAAACCTTGCTTTTGATTAAGTAAAATATCTGTGGTATGCACTAGAAGAAAGTACATTGAGAAGATCTCAGAGGAAAAAGATGCATCAAAATTTTTGGGAATAATGGCTAGTATCAAAAACAACCTATTAGAGGAAGACGTTAAATTTATTAAAGAAACAATACTTTGCACAAGCTGAATTTAGAATGGAGCTGCAAGTAAACTTGTTTGAAGAAATGAAACTAATTTTGATTATGGATTTTAATGTAAAGCAGTGCAAGCCAAGTTATATATATGTAGAAACTTTATTTTAAATCTTCTCCAGGAACTTATGATGTTTTGATGAATTTTTAATGTTTGTGACATTTTCATAGGCTTTACAGGTTTCTGGCATTTTGAAGGGTTTCAGAGATAGAATTTATAGGTTTTCAGGATTCTTATTTGTTGTTGAGGTTTTTGATATTTTGATAGATAGTAGATTTCCTACATTTTAAAAGATCCCAGATGTTTTTTATATTCTGACATGTTTTTAGGGTTTGTCAGATTTTGATAGTTCTTATTTTTGTTTTATTTTATATTTTGTTTTGTCTACTTGTCTAAAGTTATTTGTGACTATAGTTATAACGCTAAATTATTCTAGTTTTTAAATATTCGCACTTGTTGTCTTAAAATTTGGTATTGTCAGATTTATCTTCATTCTTTGTAGAAGCATCTTACAATTTCTTTCTAAAAGACTTTTCAAGTTCGATCTGGTTTCGAAAACAATTTATTTACATAATATCTTCATATCAGAAACTTCCCAATGAATGAATGATTAAGAATTATCAGTGTGTTATTGACATTGCGTCACTTAAATAAATTTGCTAATTATTATTATGACAGCAAAATCTCTTGATGCAGCAATCTTATCTAATCAACATCCTTAATTTTTCGTCATTCAGAAAATCCAATAGATTTCTATAAGTTGAAAATATACATCTTTCTTTTTTTAGCAACAACAAAACCTTGCACCTATTTTAGGGCGACAGCTAACAAAATGAAAATTTCTAACGGTTTTGAATGCCAAAGTAAAAATTCATTTAAATACGCATTCTGCAATTATTTAAATATCATTTAACTTGATAATCCGAAGTGGGAATTATAAATATGCATGATATTTCGTCATTGTTTGCTTTTGATATTTAAATGTGCACAAGTTTACTTGGCAGCAGTTCTATGCAATATTAGATAATAAGGAACCTGACGTAAATATTTTAAGAGCAATACGCGTGGTGGATACAATATTTGTAAATATACAAGGTCAACTTTTTTCTTTCTGTTTATTAACAAGCGTATGCAAAACATGACGCATCAGGATCATTCAAAGTTCAGATGATATGTTGTTAATATAGTTTGTACATTTAAAATGTTAGTTAATTGTAATTTTATATTAAAAGGAACAAGTGCATGTTTAGTGCAATTAGAAGTCATTCAGAACTGTAAGTACAATTTCTGTTTCGTGATTTAATTTGTTTACCTTGTGTGGTATTGACAAGTTGGGAATTTAGGATCAAATCATTTTGTACAGCTACAGTGATGTTGTAAGTTGGCGCAATCGCATCCTCTACGTTGGTTTCTAATCTCCACATACCGACGCTAGGCGTCGTATAATTCTGCGCAGTGTTCAGTTGTATTTCGTAGTTTTCACCCACTATTACCACATACGACCCTCTCGAAAATCTCCCTACATCTGTTACGTTCAACAAATTAATGAGGTAACCTAAACAAAACAAAAATTCTCATTAGTTGAACTTAAACTAATTTGTTCAGTGATTTTACCTTTAGGTGTTGTAAGAAAAGCTTTACTCACGACATTTGATAAGCTCACATGAATCATCATCACCCCTGCATCTATCGGAAAATGCAATATATTTCTACCCTTCACTAAACTTTCATGAACAATGATAGACTGCAAATTTAACAGATTAATTAAATAAATTCAAATCAAAACAAAATTTACCTCTACATATGTGGCTCCACTATGTTGTAGATAATAATCATTATAGAGATTTTCTACTTTGCGTTCCGTATTTCCAACAAATAAAATTCCTCCACTTAAACTGGAAACTTCTTGTATAATTTTATACTCATTATTATAATTCGTATACAATCCTTGCCATACAGTAAAAATCTAAAATATCTAAATATAAAAGTTTCTTTCAAAAATATTTTTGGAAAGGTTTCTTACCCTAACACCTTTATCTCTAGCTTCTTTTAAGGCTAACGCGGCTAAATATTCATCCTGAATTATTTCATCTGTAAATAGCAAAATTCCGCTACCCTGTGGGATAGTATGTATAGCTTTTAAAATTCCAAAAAATGCAACACCTCCTTTTTCTCGATTTTGGCCCAAATGATCAAAAGTTTTCGAATCCGCATCAAGTCGTGTCATAAATTCATTTTGATCCACTTTTGAACTTTTGACTAAGGGTGTAGTCACTCCTGTTAAAAAAATATATATCTCTAATAAATCATTTTGAACGTTATCAGTTATCACCAATAATGATTTATTAATTTCAAACAACATTGAGGATATTATTAAATTTCTAAGTGCATATTTGTTATTGGTCGCTATATTGCCTCTTAACCAATTGTAAATATTTGAAAACAAAATAATTCATTCAACTCGTTGTAGTTTTTTAACACTAGACAACTTATATAAATTAAATTTTTGACAAAAAAGTAAGTAAAACCGTCAGAATTTCATGTACATTGTACTTCATAGTAACTCTGTAAAGAATTAGACAACTAGAAAATGGCCGAAATAAAAATTGTAGAACATCTAATTAGTTTCAAAAATATCGTTGATTTTCCGGCCTAAACTAACAGTTCCAAAATTTCTTTCTTTATTGGTCTAGATGGTACTTGACTTACAACATGACACAAAAGAAATAATGTTATGGCATTCAAACTTAAGCATTCCATATTTACAACATTCGTGTTCATTCAGGCGATAATGCATTCTCAAGTTAAGTGACGTTTACCTATAGACTAATATATTTTTCTTGCGTATCACCTAGAGCTGTGCTCGAAAATTTAAACAAAATAAAAAAGAAAACCAAATAAACACTTTCTAATCGAAAGGTCATGAGCACAACATTTTCTGAGAGGCGTAACTTTTTTTTCAATTTTGAGAACGAGAAACAAAAAAAAATGCTTTTTACTGTGCTACATTGCAAAGTTTCAAACACACAACAAATTAAAGGCCGAGTCTTCCCAAATTTGGAAGACTATACATATTTGGACACCTTATCTTAGACAAGTTGAAGAAAGCCAATTCCAAGAAAATATTTCCCTTTGATTATTTAATGGATTTTTGATTTTGAAAAAATTCTAAAACTTATTGGACACAAAAAAGAAAACGTTTTCTGTCGTGAATATTTTGATAATATTATGCAGGGTCACGGTAATATTAAAAAAATTATTAAAGTGTCAAAAAACCAGACATTTTCAAAGCATTGACCTACAACGTATTGTTGGCATTACCCAACCCTGAATATTATTTTAAGCAAATATTCCTTACCTGATGAATTAAATTTCATTAACCAAAATTCGCTTCCTACATTCGCTATGATTCTCGTCAGGTAAGATCTGGCATCTCTGATTACTGATTCTTTATCATGAACCAGTACTAATACAGGGCGGTGCATTAAAGTATCAAGTGCTTTTATTATATGATTGATGATATATTTTCCTTTTTGAGAAACATCTTGGATTTCAGTATTGGGAACAAATTCTTCTGCTGCAGGTTCAAAATTTTGTTGTAAAATTCTCCCTTCTTGTTTAGCAAAAATTCCATTCAAAAAGATGAATAAGATTGCTAATCTAAACATATTTGTTACACTTCACTTAACAAACTAATTCTTTATCTGTAAACTTGGTGTCTTTTGTAGACTCAGATTTGTCACTTTTGGGCTTGGAAAGGAAATTGTTCAACTTTATCACCAATTAACAAATATTATACATAATTGCTCTGAAAAAGCTATAATAATCATTTCCAATTATATTCTTTTCAAATCACAGAAATTTCTTACAAAAATATGATTCATTTATAAAATATATCCTACGCATAAAATTAAATCTTTAGGAAGTTATCCGAAACCATTTCTTCCGGTATTCCAAATAAATTAATTTGCTCACAAAGATTGCGCGCGTCCTTGTGACGTGCATTGACCTATTTAAATGTCTGGTTTGTACAACAACAAAATTTCCAATTCAATCACAAGTTTTTAGGTGCGCCATATAATTATGCTTTTGTTTCAGAAATTGAAAATAACACAAGTGATTTACATTATACGAATCAACCTGGTAACTACTCCCAGACAAACCAGCAAATCCAATTTGATTCTTTTGTCTTACAATCAGAGTCCAATTTGGTGGAAGAAGAATTAAAAGCACCAAAGGAACCCGAACTACCCCAACCTAGCTTACAATCAGTATTCTCATCAGTTTCTTCGTACATATTAGGTTCAAAGTCGGTTGAACCAGAACGTACTACCACTTATATCCCTTCAGTAGTAGATAATCTAATAAATACCCCATCTGATGCAAATACGATTCCACCTGTTACCTTTTACTCGCCTCAAGAAGTTAATTTGAATTTACCACCTCCTCCAGAAGCCAATTCTTCAAAAGGTAAGTAATAAAAATTAAAGATGATTAGCTTACGCACTTGGGCGTCGAATTTATGATATCAATGTATAAAAAAAATGTGGGCTCGGCAATTCAGAAATGTATTAGAGGAAAAAATTTAAGATTTTTTCGAAAATTTGTCTTTCGGCTTTAATGGCCAATGAGATAACAAAAAAATAAAAAAAGAAACCAAAATTCAAGATGGCAGATAGGATCTTAATGGCTAAAAAACAGAAATATTTCTTTCTATAATCCAATTATCTTTGGTGCATATGATTACTCAACATTCAAAGTTCCTAAAATTCTGTGAAATTTGTTAAAATTCGCTGCTTTTTACAGAATTTTGACAAATTTGAACTTTGATTGCCTCTCTTTTTTTAATTTAATTCATACACTAACAGCATCAGTTAATGGCCTTTTAATTAAAAGTTTAATTCCTCATGCTCATGTCAGAGGTTCAAACCCGGGACCTTGTACGCGAAAATCAAAACAATTTCTGAATAAGCAAATCCACAAACTTTTTGATATCCCTCTGTTGGTCAGTCATTTACTCCTAGAAAAATGGATTTTTGAATAACTTATTTGGGTTATTTGGACTTTTAGGTGCCATCATCTTTTTTTGGCCAAGACATAAAAGATTTTGGCAACGTCTTTTAAAGTGAAGTACAAATCCTTTTTCTCTTTGTGAGCCAAAGAATTTTTGTTTGGAATAATGTTATCTATGATTTTAATTTGTAAATTTCAGGTCCCGTAAATACATACCGACGAGGTGGATTGAAGCGTCCAACATATGCACCTATTCCAGGATTTAGTGGTAATAACCAATTACCCAATCCGTCACTACCTCTAAATTTACCTCCACAACCTCCAAAACCAATCTCGCCAATTGCTGGAGTTACTCCTAAAAGCACACCCCCACAACCTTTCATTAACACATCTCATTACTTTCAACCGGAATTGAGTGGTTATGCAACACCTGCCCAATCCAATGTAATTGACCCAATTCCTATTGAATCACCTACATTGATTCAACCCGAACAATTTATAAATCAAGTTATTGAGAGACCTAAGACAGCTGAATCACCATTTTTGAAACCTGTGAGTTCTTCAGAAATTAATCAACCATTTCTACCAAATGTGGATGCAACCACAGTTCAGGCACTTATACCGACAATTGATACTAGTACCTACCCATCATCTTCAGCTTGTTTTGCAAATCCGCCACATTATAACCCAATCATGAGTTCTTTTTCAAGCAATGAGACTCAAAATACAAACATTCC
Organism: Coproporus ventriculus; assembly: GCA_027574865.2. Taxonomy (NCBI): domain Eukaryota; kingdom Metazoa; phylum Arthropoda; class Insecta; order Coleoptera; family Staphylinidae; genus Coproporus; species Coproporus ventriculus. Next base: position 267,020 of record JAODAH020026127.1, read on the forward strand.
TTTTAGTGCAAAGAATGATGATGATAAAAATGTTCTAAACAATACAGAAAGGGTAATAACAGAAATATTTTTTAAGTGTTTCTAAAATTATTCATTTCTTTTATTTTGACAGGTATACATGTACCGGCCTATATATCATCATTGGTTCTTCAAAACAGAAACTGAAAGTAAAGTGACATGGACACCCTTTTCTATGTCAGACTCTTTAAATTTAGAAGAAGCATACTTATCAAGTAAGTACTTTATGAAATCTCTTGCGCAGGGCCTCAAAGATGGGCAACCCTCACGCCTCCTTCGTCCTCTTCTTGCCGAAATCGTTCCAGAAGTCTTTCACAGATCTCAAACCTGATCTCTTTTTGATTTTCTGTCAACAACCTCGGAACCCATCGAGCACTAATTTTCCTAAAGCCAAGATAATCAGTGGTAATAAATTACTAACACTCACTTTTAATGCGATTTCTTTAACAGTGAACGACGATCACCTTCAATAAACTCTCGAACGGAAGTTATCAGTTTTCTACACTTTCTCGCCCGCCCTTAAATTATTTAGCCGACGTATACACTTGGTTCTGGGACAGTGTAGCGTTCCCAAACTTTACATTTAAAGGAATTAAAATTTCCAAGGGTTTATCTCCTCGATTAGCTAAACGCCTTATGGCTATGCGCCGAGAATAGACAAAGGAACTTCTTGTTCACTTACGGCTCTACAAAGACGTAATTTACTAAATTTACTGTTTAGTTCTTTGAATTTTTTTTTAATCTAAAATTTTACAATGTATTTAAATTATTGACATCTTAAGTCTCAAAAACAAGTTACCAAGTTTCAAAGTTTGATTTTTGAGTTCATTTGAAATACTGCAATTTCATGTTGATTTTATTTACCTAAATAAAATACTAAAGTAATCTTTGTACATGTCAAAAAGCCTTACATTTGTGTAGACCATAAAACTCAAATTTACATTTAGTTTATGATCTGCAAAGTTTAACTATTAAGCTTTTTAATCAAATGTAACTACCAAGGTTTTACTTGAAGAGCTAATGAACTTCATTTTTCTGATTTGCTTGAATCAGACCAAATTACAAATTGTAATTCCTTCATGAGTCATTAATATTCTATTTTTTAGTTCATCTGACCTAATATTTATATTTAGTGTTAATAATAGAACATGATTTCTAATTAAAAAGATATAAAAAAATTAATTTTGCTTTATTTTTATAGCTGACTTAAGTCCAGAAAAAATCATAGCTACAGATGGTGGTAGATATGATGTAAATATTTTAAGAAGAGAGCGTACTTCAGTTTATTGGAAAAGTGAACCAAATGAAGTAAGAAGATGTTCTTGGTTTCATAAGGGTAACAGTGATGGAAGGTATGTGCCTTATGAAGAAAATATTGCAGCGAAATTGGAAGAAGAATACAAAATAGCTCATGAATCAAATAGTTGGAATAGAAAAGTTGAACTATCAAATGGTGAATCGGTAATATTTCATGGTCCAGATGTTTTGGTCCTTTTCCCTCCAGCAAATTCACCGGATGCCTGGGGAAATACACCAGTAAGATCATTATAAATAATGTAGTTACAAACATTGAATCAAAACCGTCTTCTAGAATCAACCTAGACCTAGAGTGGTGAAAAGAGGAATGGATGAATTTCACATAGAAGAAGGTGAACCTATGGAAGTAGACCACCTACTGTTTTTGGTACATGGAATTGGATCTGTTTGTGATCTTAAATTTAGATCAGTTGAAGAAGTTGGTTAGTATATTATTTTTAAATTTTTTGATTTACCTTTATAATTATAAACTAAATTCGTTAGAAGTAAAAGTATATTCAGTTTTGACTTCTTTTCTATATTTTAGTTGATGAATTCAGAAGCATATCATTACAATTAGTACAATCACACTACCGTTCATCATGTGAAAGAGGAGTAGTTAATCGAGTTGAAGTCCTGCCAATAAGTTGGCATGAAAAATTACATTCAGATGATACTGGAGTTGATAAAAAATTAAAGCAAATTACTTTAGAAAGCATTCCGAAGTTAAGAGAATTTTCTAATGATACAATTTTAGATGTTTTATTTTATACAAGCCCAGTTTATTGCCAGGTAAATATTGAATTAAAATGAAAGAGTCTATGAATGATTTAATCAAAATTTTAGACAATTATTTCAACAGTAGGAAATGAATTAAATCGAATTTTTGAATTATTTAAACAAAGGAATCCAACATTTAATGGAGAAGTTTCACTGGGAGGTCATAGCTTAGGATCATTAATATTATTTGATATTTTATGTCATCAACATCCAGAAACTGAAAGTAGTGAGAATTCAAATGAAGCTAAAGATGAAGGAGATGAAGATGTAATTTCTCCTTTAAAGCCACATCCTAAAGAAAGGAGAATGAGTCGTAGGATAAGTTATATGATGGGTACTATAGGTACAGGACAACCACAATTAAATTATCCTCACTTACAATTCAATCCAAAACATTTCTTTGCACTGGGATCACCTATTGGTAAGTATTATAAATTAGATCATTTTATATCTTTATAACAATAAAATTTAAAATTTCAGGTATGTTTGTAACAGTAAGAGGATTGGATACTTTGGGAGATCAGTTTGCTTTACCTACTTGTCCAAATTTCTTTAATATTTTCCATCCTTATGATCCTGTTGCTTATCGAATTGAGCCTTTGATTAATTCAGATTTGACAGCCTTGAAACCTGTTTTAATACCACATCACAAAGGAAGGAAAAGAATGCATTTAGGTAGGTTGCAGAAATATAGTCAAAAAAATTTATTCTTATTTAAAATTTTGTAGAATTGAAAGAAACTATGGCAAGAGTTGGAGCAGATTTGAAACAAAAATTATTAGATTCTATGAAAAACACATGGAATTCCTTTTATCAATTTACACTTTTTAAAAGCCAAACAAGTCCGCCAAATTTAGAAGAAGAAGTCGATAAAGTTTTAGAGGAACAATTAACAAGGGAACAAAATGAAAGTGAAGTGAGTGAAGACGTGGCTGTGGAAGCTGAACAGACTGATTTATCTCTAGGTATATTAAATCAAGGAAGAAGAGTAGATTATGTTTTACAGGAAGCTCCCTTTGAATTTATCAATGAATATATTTTTGCTCTTACTAGTCATGTATGCTATTGGTAAGTTTATTCTATTTCTTCAAAAATAATCTTAAATCATTTAATTATTAATTGCAGGGAATCTGAAGACACAATGCTTTTAATATTAAAAGAAATTTACAATTCCATGAACATATCTACCGATAGTAAAATTCCACCACCTAATATGACAATTGAAAGACCGCCATCTTTAACTAAATCTATTAGAAACAATGATCCCATTGCTTCACATTTTGGAATGGACCCTACATTACCCATGACGACCAAAACAGATATAGGACCACCACCAATGGCTGGATTTGTTAGAAAGTCATAGTACTTAATGTATGAATGGATGTTTAAGCCATTAGCTAAACGTTATGCTCCATTCTTGTTAATTAATTGCCCTTCAATTAAAAGAAAAAAAATAATTTAAAACTTTATAAGAAATTGCAACTATTGTGGCTGTGACATTACTAATATTATGTTTCAGCTTTTTAAATAGCAAGAATCAAAACTATTATTCATCTTTATTTTTTGGACTGTTTATACTACGGAAACCGATATTCTGTACCTTTAAACCTAAAATCTATTTACGTATAATCCCATTAGATTAATAGCTATGATTAAAATTTGTTAATTTGTCACTAATAATTTTGGCTATGTGCAAGCTAGTATCTATATAAATTTATGTCTAATTGGATAAAATTAAATAAAAAAAAGTTTTGTTTATCTCAAATACTCCTATATTCCAATTAGAATTATTTTTCAAATTTGATTTGCTGATTTGTTTATAATTTAAAAATTTTATTATGTTAAGTTTAAGCAGTTTATAAAATTAATATTCTAATAAATGTTAATATATTTTTTATTTTAAATCATTGCTTAAATAAGATGAACAATTTACCTTCCAGAAAGATTAGATTACCCATTGGTTGAAATGAAAACAGATTTTTTCTAGAATGAAGACAAGTCTTTCTGTAAACCTACAATTAGACTAAATTTCTGTAATGTTTTACAATGATGATAAATATAGGTACGGCAAATTGAATCTATAAAAGGAAAGAAATATCTCTTCCTAATATTATGCTTCATATATTCATTATTAAATTAAAAATAAAATTGGAACAATTAAAATATCTTGTGAAGCTTTATCTACCCAAACATTTGAGTAGAAACCAGTTGAAGTTAATATTTCTGTACCAGGTTTTTCATTTTTAACTATTCCATGGAAAATGATTTCTAAAGAGTCTGGTAATTAAAATTTTAATGTCAATGAAATAAGTCAACTAAGAAATTATAATTTCAAAGATTTCCTTCAATATTTTACGGAAGTTTTCTAAATATAACAAAATACTCTCAAAATTGAATTAAAAGGCCATATTGTTTAATACATCATGTTTTTACTTCTCTTTTCTATTCATGGACTAACCCCTTTGAACTTTTTTCCGCCAAAAATTAAAAATTCAAAAAATTGATAAACGAGTGAATCAAGGCGTTGCTGCTTCTATTGCCTACTGCGGAACCCAAGCACACTGCAATTGAACTCTATTTCGATTCAAAAATGACAGATGAAATTATTTAATTTTGGCATGTGATAATTTCATTTGCCGTTCTATAGTTTGCATAAAAGTGAACCGAACTATAAAATTGAAAATGGATTTTCTCAACCATTTGAAGGATTTAGTACCTACGAGTGGTCGAAATGTGTTCCTTGGAGTATTAGCTTTGCATTTCTGCACTTAAAATCGAATTTAAAATGATAAAAATATTCCACACACACGAAACTGAAATACTAAATCGTTTATCTTTCTTTAGGAGCAAAAATAACTAATGCAATAGTCAAAAGCCCTTCTTTTCTCTGAATTGATGTCATAATTTGAAATACATTTAACTTTAGTTTCTTCATACTTTGAATAGATAAACTTTTTCCATACATATCTCTAATTAAGAAACTCCAGAATAAAATTGTTTTTTTCTACAACCATTGTTGCAAGTGATAAACAACGCACGGCAATAGCTCTTTACGCACATTGTGCGTTTTACTTTACCGAGGTCGGAAGTTAGCAATAATATTATAATTATGTACTGCGGATTATATTAATATAATGCGACTAACATTTACATTCATTTGAATATAATTTGGTGTTTTAATGATTATTTAATTGTCATAACCACACGCTTCAGACTGAATAATTTGACAACATAATTATAGGTTATATGTTTCGAAAATTAATCTAGTTGTGGTCTCAGTGTCTTCTGTGCGGCCGGCAGATTCATTTTAAAACTATAAAAGGAAATTATTTTGCTAATGGGAAAGTACAAAAATCTGGCCCAGCACTTTTCTTCGCCACTTCAATTCGTTTGAGGAGATATGACTGGAAAAATTGCTGAAAATGAATAAAAAAATTTAAAAACCGTAAGAATAAAAGTAGATGAAAGAAAATTTGTAAAGGATAAGTAGAAGCCACCAAAAATACTACATAAGTGAGGTAATTGGATTTCTACTCGCTTCTTTGGGGAATAGTGCAATGGATTCATATGTGTGCCTATTTATTTATTGTTAAGCACAGACACATTTGGACATGTCCCACATGATATGATATGTTATTATAAGTAAAAAATAGGAAAAAGAATTTCAGTTATTGGCCTATCATTTAGAAGCTCATAACTTTTCATTTATACCTTGGGAAAAAAATACTACGACGAACGTGTAACCTATGTTAATTAACAAATGAAATGAGGGCTCTACCTATTTAATGCTTTGCAGATGAAGACAGCTTTAGAATAAAGGAGGAAATCGACTAGTGCAAGATCGATAGAAGACGTAGAGTATGGAGGTATGAGATTATTATATTTTAAGTCAAAGATGTGTATCGTTAAAAGAAATTAAAATACGTAATTTAAGTTTTGAAGATACATAGTCAGTATTCAGTCTGACCTAAAATAAAGATCTAAGGGTACCCCATACTAGTGGTGCCGAAAAAGTAAATATTTGGTACAAGAGTACTCGTTACTTGAAAGTACTAAAAGTAACGTGTACTGGATGCTATGAGTAATCGTTACTTTGATTACTTTCGGTACGTGATGAGATAAATATTTTGATTTGAAATAGAGTTTTGGTTAAGAAGACATAAAATATTATTGAAGAGCAAAAAAAGGTCATTTGTATTTTGCGCAATGGAATAGATTAAATATTAGTTTGACGACAAAAAAATTAAAATAACGAATACTCAAATGTAACGATTATTGACGTGTCTACGCTACTACAATGAAGGACATATGGTCAGATCACGTAAGCTCTGAGTTAATTATGATCTTATTGGTATATTGTTTATTGAAATGATTAGCTTTAGCTTTAATTTTGTCAGAATTAACTTTGTCTCTTTTTGTAAATTCAGCATATATGTTAGACGGTGCTTTTAGTAATAAATTACCACTTTTATTTTTAAATATAAAATTACAAACGATTAAAATTTAAGGAAATTAAAGGAATATCAACTAACAAGTGTTAATATTATTATTTTAGACTACCTTACCTGGAGTATTACAAAGAACTTCATAGGTCAAGAATTTGCAGCAAATGTCGACTAGTTTTCTTAACATTTTATTCAACATTTTGTTTAATATTTATCGATTTATTTTTCTGTTATATTTAGGGTTATCTCATACGCATTTCTTTATTTGTCCTTAAAGTATTTTTATAACTTGTTTTCATCTCAGCTAGATATCTCATCGGTAATTTGAAGCAAATGAATTGTTTTTATATGTAGGAATGTACATTACTTTAATGTAAATAATGCATGTTTACAAGAAATATATTTTGTTTAAATGAAAAACACGTTGATGTTGTCTATTTTGACGTTCTGAACACGAATTCGATGTCCGTTTATGCAGGTCACTTCCCGATTTCAACCGCTGAAAACTGTGTTTTTACAGCTTTTGGTGGAAGCTAGAGCTGGTCCGTGGAGTGTGCATCGTGTGAGGTCACACATGGCCTCACGCAAGCGATAAAAAAAATTTTTTATAAATATATTTTAGTAAGTAGAATTTTATTTGAATGTAGTAGCAAAAAAGGTCATCAATGCATCAAGACCCCACAAGAAAACTGTATAATCAAAATGAGAAGTATGTTTAATTATGTTTACAAACTAAAATGATTTTAGATTTTAAGATTAGAATTTGTTAGAGTTGATGTATGATAATTTCTAAGCAGAGCAAAAATCACAGACGAGCTAAAACACAAAATAAAAAATATATAATTACAGAAAGAAAGATTAAGCAACCAGCTAGATTAAAGGACCAAATGAACTAAATAATTCTTAAAATGCTGCGTCGTGAGAAATGTGTTTGAATTTGTTTAATATAAAACTCTATTGCATTTCGTGAATATAAAATAATATTGAAAACATTGTAAATTTGTTATCTTTTATAAATCCTCCTACATAATTAAAGTAAATTTGATAATTTGCAATTTGATTTTCTTGTTCATACCAGATTCGACATAAGCTCCTCAATTTTTGTTAGTGAAGATTATTACAAGGCACTAATGCTGTTAGCCTTTCTTACCAGTTTCCACAGTAACCTTATTATAAATACATGATGAGTTGGAATAGAATTTAAAGTCAGGGTTAACGAGAACGGGAAATACAAGTCTTACAAAATTTCTTCATTTTATATGATTAGTTAACAACCGTTAATTTGTGAAATTTATTGGTTATATCAGTAAATGCGTCTTAAAATGAGTTTCATCATTGAAAAATCCCAGAGAAAAGTTGCCAAAATTCACATGATTCTGCTAACAGACTCTTAATAACTAATCTGATTTGAATTTGTGGACGTAATGACGCATAATGGCAGTTAAGGATAAAGATCTAGTTCATTCTAGATTTCATTTAAATGTTTTTTTTTTACTATTGAAAATTGAACAATAAACATTCAGACTAATTAATAAAAACAATGATTTTTTCTTATTAATTAGCGGTTGATTTGTATTATACTGCTTTATTATATTGTTGTTGTTCCCTCAATGAATTATGCTGTATATATAATCTGAACTAATTTTATGTAAATTGCTTATAAGCCTTGACTCACCAAAGTGATATATAACCAACTCTGTACAGATTAAGTCTAACGCGCTCGTGAAAGGAAAATATGTTGAAACATTCGCTGTTTTTGGATCACTTCCTTGCTTCATATATTTTTAATTAATTTTGTTACTTTCAAATTATTATAAATGGATCTACAAAATTCCTCAAACAATAGGGCAAAATTTTCTCATGTTTTACTTATGATCAACAGAATTTATATTTCTTGTGATTTTACAAATTTATTTAATAAAATATGCAATATTGATACAAAAAAAATTTAAAACTACTTAACGTCATATTTCAATCAGAAATTTAATATTTAATCACACATGGATAATATCGTTAGTAAGTTTCCAGTACCTTAGCAAAAATACAATTTCTTTGCTTGTTTAAAAATATTACTTTTGCATTAAAACTCTTTAGTAGATAGGTATATTGAAAAGTTATCAAAATGTATTTTATTAATAAAAGGCTTAATAATATTAAATTAAAAGCGATTACAGAATCATTTTAAGAGTCAATTTACACCCGTCTCTTCAACTTATTTTGATGAATAAGCCAAAGACCTCCAAATTACAAAAGAAAGTTTCAAATTGCAATAACAAAATCATTTGTTAATACAAAACATATAATTTTATCGTTTATTTGTTGAATTTTAATAATCAACAATTTCAGTGACATAATTACCTTAATAAACTAATCGTCACTATTCTATTGGAAAGGGGGGAGGGGTTCTATTAAAAAAATAAACTAAACAAGAGTTCGAAAAATTTAAACGCAGTTCAATACACAGCATCTTTTAAACTATTTATGCTTCTTATCGGCAATTGAAGAATTGAAAATTGTATTTTTTTAAATAATACAAATCAAAACAATAAAAGAATTGATAAGAAAGGCGCTACAGACTCTAAGAAGTTTATAAAATTATCAGACGATGAATATGGGATTAAAGATAAAATTCTTAACTTAAAATATCTGTTCTGAAGTTGGCAAAAAAATGTATTTCCTTCCTTTCTTTTTAATTATTATTGCACTCACGGATAAAATTCGAATACATTTAATAAAATTGAATTTGTTTGGATATGAAACATCATCAATATGTTTCTATAGAAAGAATAGAGTCATTGAAGGAAAATTTTTCCATATATAACAAATCCGCAAATTTTACCGTAAATGGAAAATATTAAAGTCAATATTTTTGTATTCATAAAATCTACAAGGAAGGGATGCAATGAAATTACCTGAATAGGAAGACCTCTAGTAATAGCCTTGTTAACCTAGTCGGTAAAGCATGTATGTCGTCACGTACTTCCTTTCAATGGCAAGATTTAACAACATTGAGGTCAATAATTCAATTCACATGTTTACTATTTTTTGTTTTGAATCTGTGGAAGAAAGTTGAAAATTCAAGACACCTTGCATATGTTCCGATCCCGTCTCGCCTGCCTTGGAAAAGTCTTAATCGGGCAATTCTTTACAGACGGATGATCTGTTAAACAGTCACAAGTTACCTTATCCTTGCTTTAATTCACGCGATTACTTTTTCCGTTTTGTTTTTTTTTATCTTTGGGAGGATATCCAGGTATGGAATTATTATTTTTAGAGATGCGGTTGTCGGAAATGATATGATTGATTTGAAAAACAAAGCGCCACATTTAAAATACTACCGTTGCATTGAATACGGATGTAATTTGTGTTTACATAATGGAAAGGTGAATGTAATAAACAAACTAGAATTCATTTCAATAATTATATTAAATAGGTAATGTACATTTTATTAAAAACATAAATTCACTAATTTCAACGTTCACAGATTACACGATTTATAATAATAACATTTTTTCCTGCATACTACCCAAAAGAATAAACGAATTAAGATAATGGTTCGCGAGTTGTGTTTGGCAAAAATAGGCAAAGTAGACCACCTCCTATCAACAAGGCAGCTACTATAAACGTAGGCGCGGGGCAATACATATCCAAAAGCTGAGCAATTACTATATTGCCTATGATACCACCTAATCTAGCTGCTACCATGGATACTGCAATACCAGTAGCTCTGAAAAAAAAAAACGAAAAAAGTAGTAAAAATACTTTATAATTCACATTTAATAGTTACCTTAAATTGGTTGGAAAAATTTCGGTAATTAAACAATCTAAAGCCGCATTTCCGCAAGATATAACGCTGCTAAAAACTGCAGAGACTATTAAATTTTGTGTTTTGTTATGCACAAAATACATGCAGGCTGCACATAGACCAGATGAAAACGTACTGAAAACTAAAAAGAAGAATATTAGAAAATTATGAAGCAAGTAATGAACAACTTTATATGATCATTAAATTACATGCAAATCTTTGGCTGCTTGGCTGACAAATTAATATTTAGCGGAAATGCAGTAAATAACTCTGCCAAATTTTTAAGTGAAAGAAGCACTTCTTCATCTTTTAATTCTTCAATTTAATTTCTTACAGAAATAACTTATGCAGTTATATAACTTCTATCAGAATTTAATTTAATTTTCTTCTGGTTCAAAATCAAAGGTATTAATGCTTTAATGTTCTGTTAATTTTTACTTTGATATGTTGTTGAACTTAACTAATTCAGTTGCACATTATAGATTTCATTATGGAACTTATGAGTTATACCAACACAATATGTTATATATGTTCGATGCAATATTATATTTTTTGTCACTTTAAAAACTAGGAGAAAATTAAAAAACTGATGATGAATAAAGAATAAGAATAAAGAAAATTTAATTTTCTCTTAATAAAATTTTACATCACACAAACCACAGCTATTGAAAATCTTTATATGTATAATTGCTATATTGTATTACAGATGTTTTTTTATAAACAATAACAACTTTTAATAAACTAATTAAGGTTTATCATATAGTCGGTATTGTGTCTATTTAAGAAGATAATTATATGGATTGTGAAATAAAACGTTGGATCTTTCAGAAAAACGTTGGAATAATAATAAGCAATAAAGAAATTTTTACCCTTTAAATCAAAATTTGTGAGTTGGGAAATGAATTAAAAGCGCGTGATAAATTTCTACTACAAAAAAAGTTTTTTTTAAGTAAATTTTGTCTAAAATATGCTTGCACCTAAATATAAATTTTAAAATTATTGAGAGCCAGAAACTATGCAGTTATTTATTTTTTACCTTGACCCAGAAAAATTGTATTGTTCATCAATGATATACTAATTTATTAAATAAATCAATTTATTTTTATTGGCTCCTTATGGCATGAAGTTTAACTAGCTATTATTAATAACTTACCCAAGAAAAATTTCCTTCCTAGCCGATCCATTCCTAAAACGGCGATGATGTTACTTGGAATGGCAGCAGCCACAGTAATAAGAGATTCCATGAAAACATCACTTTCGATATTATCATTACATACACCTCCATTTTGTTGACTGCCTAAACTGACAACGTATTCAGTAACTTCACAAACGGAGGCACTCGTATTATTTGGGTGATCTCTTGCATATTCGTCAAACCGATTAAACAACTCAGGGAACCACATCATAAGGCCGTAATAACCGATGTGGAATGTAAAATTGATTGTTATAGAAATTAACGTAAAACGTAATATAGGATTCATAAATAACTGTTTGCTATTATCCACAATATCATTTAACATATTAATATATTTCCCTTTAAGTGGTTTCTTTGGTTCATCATTTAATTTGCTTTCCATGGTTAACTGTTTCACGGGATAGAGACTTTTATCTTTCCCTGTATTTACATGATAAATTTTCTGAAAAATCGCTAGTGCCTTTTCATGTTTCCCGCTGGTTAATAAAAATTTTGGACTTTCTGGTAGGAAAAAAAGGAACAAGGCTACTAGAAATGAAGGGATTGCACATATTAACAGGAAAATCCTCCACGAATTATAAAGGAAGTTTTCTCCGTGGTAACCAATATCCGTTGGAATGATCAGCCATGCAAGGCCAGCAACAAACAAATTTCCCAACGTCCAAAATGCAGCCATGAATGATAACATTGAGCCTCTTTTTGACTTTGGTTGAAATTCTGCGAAATAGGACCAAATTACAGGCCCACTTCCACCTAACCTGAAAATAAACGCAAATAATTACAGTCTGCATTTTATTAACTTAGCCTCGATCTTAATATGAAAATATTAACACAAACACAACACAAAGATCAAATTATAATCAAATCATTTTCTTCTGAATTAAATAATTTTTATATAAATTGTTCTATTTAGAACACGAATGACCTATTAGTTAATTTGCGATAGTCAAATTAATTAGAAAATGAGAAACGGCTCACTTGACGTAAACAAATTCATATCATGATGTATAAAATGTATATAAATTATCAAAACAGCAATTCAAAATGAAAGTTGAGAACAACCAGAAAATAACAATAAACAAAGTTTCTTGTTTTCTTTATACAAAAAAAAATATTTGCAATACTTCTGTTAGACCTTGCTCGAAGTGAATGTAATGATACTTATCTTAAAATAAGCTTTTCTTTTTAATATACAGGTAATTAAATAAAATATATTCGTGAATATTATAAAAATAAAAGAAAAATATTATTTCTCATTTCTAGAATTAGAAATCAGTGAACCAAAATATTTTCTTGAATTATTTTCCTTCGATTACGGTATGGTATTAATTTCTACATGATCTTTTTGTCAGGTTTCCCAAAACATTTATGGATGTAAGAAAATTTCAGCCTTAAAAACCTTGCTTTTCTCGAATTATGGATAAACAAAAATATTTTAAAACATGACTCTTGCAAAATCAGATAATTTTACTTATTAGATTCTGCCTTAGTAAAGTCTACAATACATTGTAAGTTGAGGGTTTGTATGGTCCAAAACTTGAGGAAAATACTATAGAAGATGAATTTGTAAATAAAAAAAATACTCTAAACTTTAGAACGTTACGCTTATTAGGAAAACCAATAGAAAGTGAAGAAGTCCAAAGTTAAGAAAAATAAAAAAAGAAGATTCGTTCTATTGTAAATACACAGGTTATATGATATTTCAAAGTATAATTTCTATTTTTCTACCAATGGTAACCGACGAGAAATCTTTACAGGCAGGTTTTTCTAAAAGCAATGTTTTGCCATACAAATAATATAAAACATTACTCAAAAATAATTCGATGTTTTTCAATAACACAGGTCTTTAAAGAAATTTTCCATTGTAAAAACCTTTTTATTCATCGAAACCTCAGCTTTAAGTTTGTGCATGAACTCAAACAGGAAAATCTGATCACGTATTGTTATAGAATACGCTAAGGCTCGAAAATTACAATAATTGTTCGAAATGTTAGGTTAGATCAGAAACGCACAATTTTGACCTGGGTTAATACAACATCTTAGACTTAGATTCCGAATAACAAAATGAAGTACTTGAAACACCGAAAACTTTTTTTTATTCGCTCGAAACGATCTCTTTCTACATCAATAAGAATTTTTTTTATATTTATAAATGTCGTTTTGAGCAAATGAAAAGAGGATTTAGGGGTTTGATGTACATCGTTTTATTCTTCGGAACCTCAACTTGAAGATGGTGCATTAAACCAGGTCAAAAATGTGCGTTTCTTATCCAACCTCGAATTTCGAACATTTATTGTTATTTTGGAATTTCAACGCAGTGCGTGATCAGATTTTTCGGCCTGAGTTTATGCACTATCTTAAAATTGAAGTCTCGACGAATGAAATGGTATATAATAAAAACTATTGAGAACATACATAACAATGGTCTACACTGTGGAAATTTTTTTTCTAGATCTGTGTAATCGTTTGGTAGTTACAATTGTTAATTCATACATCACTTGACTTATCTTCTTCATTTAATAACTAAATAGCTAAAACAAAAACAAAGTATTCTATATATTTTACTTAACGTAATTTCAAAGAGGGAACATTTACAGGAAATTTAAAAAATTTTAAATTTTAACAAAAATAATTATATACAGACGCATCAAACAAAAAGCGCGTCAGATGTGAAGCAAAATGACAACTGAATGAAAAAAAATGGCAGCTTATGTCCCTAGGGAATAAAATAATATTTATAATATTGTTGCCAAGCAACAATATATATGAAACTGGAGTAGGCTGCGCGTCTTGTCAAATTCGGTCATAATCATTAAAAAAAACAATAGTGTGCATCTCTCGTAAGTCCAACTTCTATTTGCTTGTATTTCACACTCTGAATAAAATGTCCTAGGATTGTAAAGAATCAATAAGTGTTATTGACTGAAAGTTAGGTCATGCATAAAACTTTGCTTCGGGCAACAAACTGATGTTCGGGCAATAAAAAGCCATTTTACACCCAAGTTACATAAATAACTAATATATGGCGTAAAATTATTGTTTTTCGGGAATTGGCTATCATCGGTTCATTATCCTTTAAAATTCATATCAATTATTGATAAAGCTAATAGTTAAAATCTTGATATCATTTTATCTATTTCAGAAATCTAATCTACACCTAGATATTGTGCGATCACCTGTTTTATCAATAAACAAAATTAATAGATGAACTTTAAGTGTTATTAATCATATTATTAAAATTTTTCATGAAATAAGTAAAAACTGATTAATAATTACACATAAGTAATAATAACATATATATTAATTTAGAAAAGGACAAATTGTATCAAGAAAATAATTAAACAATGAAGAAAATTTAAAAAAATAGAATTTACAAAAATCAATTCTATCGAAATAAACATTTTCCCGTAAATTAAAAATTTAAATTAATTTAAATTAAAACGCGAATTGGCGTTTTGATTTGCGATAATAACTTAATTAAAGTAATATTTAATTGTAATGTATCGCATCTCACCAGATGTAAACATGGTTGCATATGTTGCACCTTTGAATTCACATGATTGATAATTTATCGCTAAACTATGCATTCAGCAAGAGAAGATATTTAAGATGAAGGAAAATGTTTATTAAAAAATTTCAATACTACATTTATTCGGAAAACAACCACAAGGCAAAACAATTCCAAAATGTAATACTCTACGTAAGAAATAAAGATTTAATTTGATTAGCTGAATGATTGAATAATGGGATAGCTTTCTGGTAATTATTTTAATCTAGCTTTAACTCAATTAGTGTAAATAGTGTCTAGTTCAATTTCGAAGTAATTCTAACAGATTTTGAAACATTTTAATTGATATAAATACCTAACAAACATACCTATACTAAATCTACGAATTTTCAATATTTTGATTATTTCAGAGTTGCGATCCTCATAATGTTTTCAAAGAAAGGAACATTTCCAAATATTTTTAGAAAAAAAAAATCATAATAAAAAGTCTTATAAAAAACAAAGATGATCTGAACAATTTCACTTAATTACGGAAAGAAATAATCTTTTCTTTATGTATATGTCCATTTTAAGAAACTTTTCATTCAAGAAATTGAATTTAATTTCTTTAAATCAGAGAGAATTATAATACACAATAAAAAAAAATTTATTCATCTTAATTAAAGAAATCTTTGTGGAATATTTTGTAAATTTTAATGTTTAAGATATTAAAAATGTAAAGGTTCCTTTTGAAGCCGTAAATATGTCCAACTCTAAAAAGGTATGCGAATTAATTTGTGTATAAATGTCAAAAATTTGTTTTAAAAGATATTTAATACTATTAATAATAATTTTCAAAAGAGAAAAAGTGCTTAATTTTTTATTTGAAAGATATAAAGTAGTATTTATTAATCATTGAAAAGAATTTTTTTTGTTTCTGATCAATGTTGTTTAAAATATATATTATTGGTAATAATCGATGAAAACAACAAATGACCTAAGAATGTTTATGCTAGTACATTTACATGCAATATATTATTCCCAAGGACACTAGCGACGATTTTTTGTTGATAAATTTTGATTACTTGAAACATACCAGATTTAAGGAATTATATTTTTACTTACGCTGCGCCATTGAGGAATCTGAAGACCATGAAGAGTTCATAAGTTTGACTGAAACTAGATGCAACGATGCACAGTGCATTCATGAAGGAAATAACGATGAGAACTTTTTTACGTCCTAAAGAGTCCGCTACAGAGCCCCAAACATATGCTCCACACATCATTCCTATGAAGATGATGGAATTGAGCCATCCCTTGGTCTGCGTATTTAAATTTAAGTCGCATTGTGCTGATGGGAGGATGAACGACATCGAGATGACGTCCATCTCCTCTGAAGTGGACACAAAGCCGCATATTGCTAGTAGGTAGTAATGAAATTTGCCATATCCAGCTAACTCTATAGCTTCTTCAAAATCACTTTCAGATTTGGCAGTCTCTGGAGATCTGGAAGCCTCCTTGTGAGAAGGAATAATTCCTAGTTCGAGATCTTTGGATCCGCAACCGTTTGATACTCGCTCGTCTTTTACATGACACTCTTTTTCGGATTTTGTGGAACGATCACCTTCTACCATTCTATGCTGTCTTCGGTCTGAATTATCCAGCTCGGATTAAACGAGAACACACAATATTCTGCTGCCGATTGATTTAGAGGCTTCGAAGAATAATCCGCTTCTTTTCCTACAACAAAAAGAAGAAAAAAATTATTATTATTTTGTTTGTATTGTATGGAGCTATTTAATCCCCATATCTTTACCAGTTTTAAACTTGAAATTGATAATTAATAAGCAAACATTCTGACGTTCTAAATAACAAACAAAAAAAAATACTTTGTTTAGTTAATTCTTAAGATTCAAAAGAAAAGAAAACAATATTTTAATTGAATTATAAATTTTATTTTATTTTGAAAATGTTTTGATTGTAATCTAAACCGGTTAAATTATTTTATGTGTGGTGTTTTAAATTAACTTACCAAAATGGTTTGTTTACGGAGAAATTTTTGGATGAAATCACGATGAATTTTTTAATGAGAAAGTGTTAAATTTATTGTCAGCTATAAGTTTTCGCAATAACTAATTTCTTATTAATTTTTTGGAAAAACACTACAAGCATTTTGTACACACAGGAAATTAAAATTGCCTAGCGAATTAACTGCTACTGAAACATAACGCGCACATACTACAACTGAAAAATTAGAAGTAGCTTCTCGTAACGATGGCTTATTACCACTGACTACAAAATCATTGCACCTCTACCAGACTTATCCATATACGTCATGAGTTAATGGACAAAGATAGATTTACATTGTAGAACCATATTATTCTCTTTCTCTTATTAATATTATTGACACAACTACACACAACCTTATTATTTCTACACACATTTATGTATATCACACATTAAGGTAAATAGCAATAAAAAAATTATCAAAGACTAACAATTAATTTATAAAAAGTTTCAAAAATGTAATGCGCACGCATGCGTATGCTCACCTTGCACTCATTCGAAATATTATTAATGGTCAAGTATAATTAACGCCAGTAATTATATCTTTTCAAGTACACATTTAATTTGTATCAAAATTGATATGCATAGTTAACAAAATTTGCAATGCACAATCACTTTCTATTCGAACAAAAATTTCACTTCACAAAACGTTTTAAATCGCGCTCCGTTTGCTTTTACTACAAAGCTCAACCGCCATAAGCTCGGATTAAAATTAATATTACAATAATAGAATACTGAATCGTTTAATTTAATCTAACAAGGCGCACTTATGACTTATACGCGTGAAGGCATTATTTTTTTATTCCAAAAGTACTTTTGCGCTTTTTATTCGTAGAGTAAGGCCGCGCGCGCGCATCAACTAAAACTTGTTCCCTAGCTCGTATTACCATCATTTTTATTAATACCACCTTTTCTTCTCTTATAAAATGATTCAATTATTGAAAATATTACACGTGAGCTCGTTTATTACATTTAAATTAATATCACATTAAGTTGCGCTTTTATTAGTTTAATGATCGTTTCTAAACACGATCGACGAATTAGTTTCGAACCATTGAGTGTCGCTTCAATTTTGCATATTTTTAAATAAATTTAAATTGGTCTGTTTCGAAATTGAATGCGACCATCAAGGCCGGTAAAATGATGCTTTTTACACTCCCGATGATTCAATTGGGAATCACCACTGTGTTTATTAAACTTCTTTTTCTTAAAAACTACAAACAAATCCAAAATAAATGGGGATGAAACTTCTCATTACTTCAAAACATTTAGTTACCCTTCTAATATTGACTTTGAAAATATTAAAAACATGATAATAAAGTTAAACAAACGTAAACGATAACCTTTAAAATTTTCGAAAAAAAATGTCTTCCTTGAAGATTCAGAATTTTCTTTAAAGATAGATATTTTCATAATCATTTTTAATTGTAATAAGATAGTAATCGATTTTGTAACAACATACTTCCCTTAAAGATAAACTTGTTTAATTTCCAGATTAGATTACTTCATGCAGAAAATTCTTAGCATATTTGTTGTATTTTTAAAATTGCTAATTTACTTCTTGTAAACACGATATAAATTTTATTTATGCGTACGTAATTGAATATTAAAATATAATTTGAATTTTAAATGTGCCATTTAGAATCAAAACTAATTGAAGTGCAGAATTGTTTGCGCAATTTGGAAACTAAAATTATATTTTGAGGAAACGTGTTTCCAACATACCTGTTTATTTTGATGCAAGAAATCTTGGAACCTGTCAAAAAAAAAACTTTCCTTAATGGAAAACCATCTTTTTGATTGTTTATTTGTTTATTTGTCGTGCATAACTAAAAACCGTATGTTCTTGTCTACATAAAAATTGTAAATAATATTAATAACGCGATTTAAAATTCAAATTGCGTAATTCCAATGTGGGAACTCGAAGTTAATTTCTGCTATTAATTAATTTATTTTTGTTTATATTATCTCAAGATTCCTATTAAACTTAGAAATTACTTCGTTTTTACATTCACTTTTTGTTCTCGGTTTAATTTTTTATTTTCTGAAGGGTACCATTCATCTATTCTAATATATTTCTACATTACAATTACTTTACATTTCAATCAGTTTTTTCACTTCTTCATTAATCCGATTTATAAATACGAGTATAAATATGTATTAACAATCTGAGGATCTTATAAATACAGTTTCTATTTATTCTCTCCCTAACTAATCAAAATCAATCAAAATACTTAGCAATCAATAAACAAATTGAACGAAGCAACAAACTCATTGCAATATAAAAAGTTTTCGATGCAATTTCAAATTTTTATTCTCGTCGATCAATAAAAAGTTCTGATGAAAAAATTATATATCATCGCTCTAGTAGCAAAACCGGCTATCTCAATTTTTTGGTGAAATTAATTTTTTATTCTGTCAACTCAGCTGAGTGATCAAGGTAGCAGTGAATTTAATTCTGCTCTCAGCTGAGTTAACAGAACGATTCCGCGAGAAATTTGAAATCCAACAGAATAATTGTGTAAGACATATTTCTAGCAAACTGATTTCCTTTAATTTCTTTATCATCTAATCCTCATTAGTTCATATTCTACTATTTCTGACAGACTAATATAAAATTTATATAAATTTTTAGGAGGATTTTCCAGTAGATAGTTTAATTTATTCATTTAACCATCGATCGTAAAATTTTTTAATGGTGGTGATTTTGCAATATTTATAATATTTTTATGTCTTCTTAAAATACTCTAATTTGCATATTTATTAGTTAGTTAATTGTTTCTCTTTGTTACTTTTTTCAATTCAATATTTTTGAAATTTTTACATTTTTTGTATTTCTCTACATTTTTGTTTAATTTTTTCAATTTATTTTATATTTTTTCAAGTTACTCATTAAAATTAATGAATATTCCTAATGTTTTGGTTCAATTTTTGAATTATAACATTTTAATTTTGAGTGTTATTGTAACATATAGTGCAACAATGATGTAACCAGTCACATGATCATCACTTATTTATCTTGAAAATAGATATCGATAAAATTCACTTGCAAAGATCTCAATTTGATTATTTAATGAAGTTTTCAAAATCTAAAATAAAGTCTGATCGTAGAAAAAGAAATAAAAAATTTTATTTTTAATAAAATTAAAGAATTTTTTATTTTGCTCCAAGATTTCGTTAAAGTTGACTAAAAGTAAATGGTAGCAGAAATATTGTGTCAATTTAAATTGAAATAAATTTTATAAATAATACAAAAAATAAATAAATTCAAATAGAAATAACAAAAATGCACGATACAATATGAAAAACGTTCATTATCAAAAAATAAAGTATGCCTGGAAAATTCACAGAATAAACATTAAAGAGGCTTCATTTTTTCTTTAGATTAATAATTAATGGTGAAGATATAGTATTGCAAAACTTGTATCTCATGAGTCGAAATATATTATCTATCAATTTTTTACATAATGTAAATACCTAATTCTATACATTTTAGATATAAAAGCAGAGCAACTTTCTTGATAAAAAAAAGAATTGAATAGTGTAAGGTGTATAGAAAAATTAAGCAAAATCCTGTCTAAACTAGAAAATACGTTTATGATAGATAAACAATTTCTTTGTGTTAAAAAATAACCCAAAATCTCAAATAAATCTTCTTGGAGAAAATCTTCAGAATAAAAAATATATTTATAAAACCAAATTGATTGATGCAAAAGAAATACGTTTTTCTAGATAAATTATTTCATTGGGTTGAAGTGTAAGTGTAATTCGCAATGAAAATAATAAATAAAAAAACAAAATTATTTACAATTAAAAATATTATCTTCTTTTAAAATCTGATAAACAATCGATTGATTAAAATTCAAATTCTTATCTTAATCCTTTTCTTAGGGATTCGTTAAATTCGCATTAGTTGTTAGTGTTAAATGAAACTTTTATTGCTATGATCTTGGGGCAATAAAAGTTTCCTTAAATGAGCACAAGTAAAAACAAACAGGAATAATCCTCTTAACCGACTATTTATTCAGCATTTGAGATAACTAATTCTTACTTAGTATTATTATGCACGAGAGACCAGTTCAAATAAGGCTAAATAGGGATCAGTTTAATTCACTGATAAGTAAAGTACATTCAAAAAAGACAAAAACTGGAATATTTTCGTTAAAAAATGAAGATTAAAATATATATCGCGCTCAAAATATATTTGCATACATAAAACTCTATTTAAACCGCCCTGATCATGCTCATTTTACAAATTCTGCTTATTTGCTGTTTCGAATATTTATGCAAAAGAATGGACAACAAAATTACTAAAATTAACAATTATTTTTTCGTAAAATTTGTGTTTCAATAGAAATTTTCGTGGTTCTATAACTCAAGGTTGCGTAGAAACAACGCGATTTTCAAAAACGCAATTTATGCAAATCGGAAATTAATGAGGCGTGTTTATCTTATGATTTTAATTGACTAACTGGAATTGGGGTTCAAATTTCATTTTTATACAAACATTTATATTGTAATAGTTCATACCAAACTATCTAATTTAAATAGATTCACAAAAGTTCTTTTTTGAATTATCAGTGTATGCATTCCAAGTACATGACATTCCCCCCCTTTTTTTAACAGGCAGACGATTGTACACATATTTACTACCGATTAATTAAATCAAATATAGATGCATTCACATTTCACTTATTAAATTTAAAATACATTGTTTCTATCTACTACTATCGTATAAGCTATCTAGATATAATTTTCTGTTAATCTTGAGCAAAGAAAAATAAAAAATTTTCAAAATTACTTACATATATTATTTTTTAACACAAATCAAAATTAAAATATCTGGTCTTTAAATTTTACTATTTTCTACTATTAATCATCAATTTCTTCTTGTTATTAAAATTTGGAAAATGAATAAAAAAAATATCAAAAAAAATATTAAAAGTAAATAAAGATTCTCTTGACTAGTTCAAGTAGTTAAAAACTTAAACCTTAACTAATATTTGCTTAACAAGCACTTTAACAATTTTAATTTTTAATTTTAATGTTTTTCATGTGTATTCATTTTTTTTCTGGCAACTAATTTTGCTAATTATCTGCAAAACTAATGGATTTAAAAAAATAAAACTAAAGTTAATTATATTATTAGTTCGTACTTAATTTTTTTCTTATCTGCGATTTCAATAAAAAAAAATTATCACTGGATTTCTTTCACTGTCAATATTTTACTTTATTTTTTATGTTTTATGTGAAAATTTTCACTAATCAAAGTAATTTTTCGTTCTTTCACTTTTAAGGGTTCGTTAGAGACAGGTTTTAATGTTCTGGTACCCATTTTAAGCCCCTTTTCATAAAATTGTTTTTAGAGAGATATTTTTTCATATAATAAACTAATTTAATTTAATTACGATTTAACTATTAATAAGTCATTGATGGAATTTCCATTCAGATGATATGTTAATTAATAATCTTTCACGTGATCAAAATAATATAGTACGGTGCTTACCTGTAAAGTTGAATTTGTAAAGGCCTGCAACAGCCTCCACAGATATCTAAATGCTGTACAAATTCTCAACTTATTTATACTTTGTGGGAAGAAACCGTAAGTTTTTCATCATGTGTGCAAATAGCTATTTATTTACTTGTATTAAAGAGGGATCAAGTAATTGTTTTAAAAGATTAGTAACTCAAAAAAAAAAATATAATTATGATACATTACAACAAATGTAATAATACTTTTTAGCGACTTTTTATTTAATGGATTTCTTTCTTGGAATTATCCGGTGTTTATGCACCACAGCATAAACAATTACGGGTGTAAATTATTTATGCAAACATCATTATTTTCTTCATTTCTAGGCCTTTTACCCGTTTTATTACTATCAAAATATATCCAGCAGCCTTCACAAAAACAAAAATTATCTAAACCCTATTAATTTTTATGATGAAGAAAAGCAATTAACCATCATAAATAAAATGTGTTTTTTATTTGTATTTTCTGTTAAATTTTTATTATTATTTATTTTTAATTTATTACCCTAATTTGTTTATCAGATCCAAAGGTGCAAATTTGTGTTCGGTAGAAAGTGAAATTCTTAACATTACGAATTTTTAGATAACATCTTAAATAGGAAATCCTGCTTGACATAAATAATAAGCGGCATTTTATACTATGCGAAATTTTTGATAAAACTTCGTAACGGCCATTTCATTCACTGACTCAAAACATTAAATGAAACTGGTAATTCATTAACGGCAGTAATAAATCCGATAGTGGTATCGCTTTAGATTAAAATTAGTTTATCGAAGAATTTTCATTTTCAAAACACGCTTCATAAATAAACTTCGATTAAATGTTTACAAACATCTTTGGGGTAAAGCCCTCAGAAACCGCATAATAAACGGAAAATTTTTACATTTTTATTTACTATGAAATCTAGAAGAGAAGAAGTTTCATTTAAATTATCAAATCAAATCCAATTCTACAATCTATTGAACGCCACTGTCAGATTGATTCCGATTGATGCTCTATCAAATGATATGAACATTTAATTGATAATGAATCATCGGGGAGATAGCAAATTCTACATCAAAATTAATTTCAATTGCAATTTGTAAGTGATTGTGTGAAAAAAACCACCATTTACTTGTATAAAATTTCGACCGAGTTACATTTGTTTAGAATTTAACAGGGCACGTGCCAATAATATTTGCAGTGCAGCCAACGTGTGCAAAAATAAACAAAAAAATTAATGATTTATTTAAATAAATATATAAAAATAAAGTTATAAGCAACATTTTTACAATGTTGAATTTTTTATAATGCAAGATTATAAGAATGCTTCACTGTTTTCTCCCTGGAGACATAGATTTATTTTCGTAACAGCATTGCCAACTTAACAAATTTTCGACCAAATTTGAAAGTGGAGCGGATTTTGTTATTTAGATTTTATTTCTTTCAAAAATTTAACGAATTTGTCAGACAGGTACTAACTCTTTTAAGCAAATTAGTACATTTGTCTAAAATTATCCTATTGCTGTCTTGGTAGTTTTATATATAGTTTAGAAAGTTTTTGATATGTCGTACTTTTACAATTCCATCTAAAACGTCGTACTTTTAAGCGTTTGTCTAAAAAATTGTACCAACACAATAAAATTTCGATGTATTAATCTGTTGAAATGTAAAATGCGCTGTCATTAAACAGTTGGTAACTGTAATTGTTACGTTACAATGTATTTGAAACTACAAATTATCACGTACTATAGTAGATTAAATTGTTTGTTGTTTTTGCCGGATAGCATGTACTATGGCGCCCTAAAGAAAAAAAAACAACTCCGGTTCCAAATATTAAACGCTGCATGTGAAACTAATAAGCAAAAAAATGAATATCAATATTTTTAGAGGAAAAAAAATTAAAGGCGCCAAAAATATTTTCTCGCACACTTAACAAACGCGTGCTCTGATTAGTCACCCTAATTATCTTGTTGATCAATTTTGCTAGTCGTTTCATGAACTGCTAGAATGGCAATATTATATTAAGTGACATCACGTTATAGTACTGACGCGCATATGTGTTATAATATTATTAATTAAATTTGATGACAAGATATGACGTTTAACGGATTTGATTTTGTATAATCTATAGGTAAGTTATCCGTTTAATATAAATTAAAATGTACCTATTATGAATACCTTTTTTCCAGTTTTTGTAAAATTATCCCATTGTAAATTACAATGTTGTTCTGGTGACACATTCAATTATTTATAAATTTTTATTTTAATAGTACCATGAATTGGTAAATTGTTTTTATTTCTTAAATTAAAAAAGTGCGCAATTCAAAGGATGAACGGGGACCGAATTAATCTGAAACCAGTCATGGCTAATAAACAGAGATGTTTTTTTTAATTATCTTTCGTTTACTGTAAACTGGCACAAAGTAGACATAAATTCAGTTAATTACTAAGACTAAACAACTAAATTGGTTGCGAATTTGTTTCAATTTTTAGGGCAATATTGCTGATTAAAGCGGTGCAATCCAGATATCAATTTAGAAATAATTAAACTACACATCCATAAACGTGATTCAAGTTTAATGCATCTGTATCAATTGAATGCTTGTTAGATTTTAAACAATTGATCTTACTATTTTTACATCTGTTTCTTCTACTTTGATTGATCTATTTTTATTTCAATTAAATGTAAAAGTACCAAACTGAAAAACGCAATATTTATTTTGTTTGGTTAATTTTTGGCTACGTGTTCGTAACTTTTATTGCTATTTATATTTACACTTATCGAAATTTGTTGTAATAATTAGTATTCCAAATATAATAACGTACTACTACGCATTGCAAGATTTGATGATAAAATTATATTAAATGTTGTACTAAATAACATTTCGTGCAAGTAACAAATGTCAAAATAATCAACAAAATTGCGTGGGATATAAGAAATAATTGTTTATAATGTGTTTAAGAAGACTGCACTTCCTAATTTAATTAAAATGTTAAGGTGACTGGATATTTTTTTTAAAATACATCTTAGAGTTTCTTAAAAATCTGAAAATTCTTAATCGTAACAATAATTTTCAAAATATTAAAAAACAACAATAATTGAAAATTACTACAACTTTTCAATGTTTAAATATTAGTTTAACCTGATAAAAAGAAAACTGAAATGTAGAAATATGTAACTTTCTTACAGCGTTACTTTTGCGTTTCAAC
Organism: Coproporus ventriculus; assembly: GCA_027574865.2. Taxonomy (NCBI): domain Eukaryota; kingdom Metazoa; phylum Arthropoda; class Insecta; order Coleoptera; family Staphylinidae; genus Coproporus; species Coproporus ventriculus. The sequence goes on from JAODAH020026127.1 coordinate 292,838, forward strand.
GAGGCGACGCAAAAACTTGCTCTGACACCTACAGTGCTTGGCATTACTGCAGCTTCATTGAGCTTCATATACACCATGTTGTAAGACAGATAAGGTGGCTGCACGAAAATAAAATTAGTGATCTTTTTGTAGAACGCTTCTTTTAGAAATGGATGTAGAATGTACCCATATTAACAAGGGCGTTAATGGGGAAAAATACTAAATTATGTGCAGTAGTATTTTTTGTAAAGATTATCTTTTGTTAAATAAATTACAATTTTTTGTTGCGTTCTGTAGTATTTCAGATCAGATAAAGGGAGATGTACAAAGTGTGTAATATATCGTGTATTCCCTGGTTTTCTCTCTCGCACAGCGTTACACTTTTAGAACATTTTTCAATGCATAGAACGCATACGGTTGCAGCCACCTTATCCCATTTGTAACAATAGTAAGCCGGAATGCATCAGTCATGTTAACGCTAACGAAGCTCGTTATGCTAAGTGATATTTACATCGTCGTAATTATCCCTTGCCATACTGCGTTTTCGAGGTTGGATATACGCCTTTGAGCAACTGCTCAATATCACCTAAACAAAGAAGTTGTAGTACGCACCAAAATAATAGTCAAGAAAATAAATTTTGATGATGCAATACTACAAAAATTTAATAATAATAATATTTATGATGACAATCAATATAAAAAAATATAAAATTGAATTCGCTTCATCATCTCTGAGAATTAGACATTCATTTGCATCCTACATACAACAACAACAGATTTTGTAAAGGTGTAACCAGATATGTAACAGAACTGCGTTAAAACGCTGTAACACCATAATATTGAAGCGTCTCATTAGAACATAGTAACATAATGCTATCGCTAAACAAATCTGGAAAGGACTGTGTAATATTGTGTTACGTTACCTTAACAGTATTAAACACGCACAACGTAACATCATACAATAACGCACAGATCTTTCGTTACGAAGCTCTGTTGCATATCTTGACGCACCTTTAACCCATTATGTTATGTTATCATGTTTTGTTTCATATTTGGACACACAGTTTTAAATTCAATTATTAAAGCAAATCGTTAAACTGGCACATAATAAACGATTTATTAATAATTTATTTAAAAGAGTCTGAAATATCTTTTCCCCTATGTGAATTATGTAAGTTACATAAGATTTGATCAAGAATTATATTTCTCAAAAATTTTGACATTTTCTTCAAATCTTTAGAATTGTAACACTTTCAAAAAATGATTGCTGAAGTATCTAATACCAAAAATTTGTATATAAGGTGAAAGTTAATTTCAAAAGCTTTTCAAATTTAATCAAAAATAACAGATAGGTGTCCGATTTGAAATTTTGTAATTCTAAATTCAAATTTGAGCTTTTTCTTAATTCATTTAATTTACTTTTGGTTTTCTCATTTCTATAGCAATTTTAAAATATTTTTATTAAATCTTTAAAATTCGTATATTTGCTTACCGTCTAACGCATCTCAAATTCGATACCGATCAAAATAGAAACATGTTAATCTAATAAATTAGATAGCCATTAGATTCTAGTGCGTATATCGTAACAATAAAAAAACTCGCTGATCCATTAAAGAAGCCTAAGATGGTGCATTAAAATAAACAAGAATCATCAGTACACATGTTGTTTGTTGACATGTGATGTCAATTTAACGCGAATATAAGTTGAAAATATTTAATTCTTCAAATATCTGTTTATATTGTCTGACGAGCCTGGTTGAAATCGATTCAGTTGTAATTTATTTCAATTATAAAAGATGTAGTAGCCTTCTTGCTGCAGCATTCATAAATTAATTTATTTCAGTGCCTTTATCTGGATTACACCGCTTAAGATAAAAATATTTAATATGTTATTAATCTTTCTTTAATTGTGTTGGTGCTTTATGTAAATAAAAATGTTAATTCTGTAGTAATCCTATTCAATCAATCTCGTATTAGTCTTATTAAGTTATAAACAGACACAAATATGTTAAGAGAATTGCGTTTTGAAATTAATAGATAACATTCTATATACTCACAATATTCATTCTCAAATTAGAATTTAAGAAGGAAACAAATAAACTATTTATTGTAATAAAAATAAATTAGAGACCACTGCATATTTATTATCATTGATTTGGAACTGATGTGATAGATATCCATAAAATGTTTTTGTTCTTTATAATTAAAATTAATAAACTCCCATGCTTTAAAATAAGTTAAAATATTGATGTGACGCGCTTGAGTATAATTAACGAAACAATTAATTATGTTCTCAGTAAAGCTACTCAATTATTAATTCATAGAAAAATGTGTCGAACAAATAACCGAACCTTGAGGGACATTGCGTTTGTATTTTTGGCAGAATTCTAACTTCCTTGGGTTTTCCATTGAAATAATCCAAAATTAACGATGTTATAATATATTAAAACAATTATCATAAAAAAAATTAATATTTTCAATCTACATGAAGTATTATTAAAATGTGACTGGATTTTCCTGATTTACCTGGAAATCTATTTAGGTCATATTTCTAAATTTACTCATCACAACTCGGAATAAAATCTAATAAGTAAATGAAGTTTTGATTTAAATAAATTCATTTCAGTACAATAAAATGAAGGATTCTTTTAGTTCAGAATGTATTAATGTTACACAGACGCTTTGCATCCTATCGTCGCATAAAATTTAAACTGCTCAAAGCTGTAATAAAATAAAAATGTGAAAAAATCAATTTCATATTCATAAAAAATACATATTCAAATTATTAGTAACATATTAATATCTTTATCTAACATTGCATATTTTAACATGTTTTTACTATTTCCAAATTAGAATTATCTTTGTTATACCATAATTTTATGTATCCAAATTGCATAAGAAATAAGAGACTCTATTTTTATGTAATTTTGTCACTAGGAAATTATTTTTGCGAAATGATCTCAATGTCTAAACAACATTTAAATAAAAAATTTTAATTAAAAAAAAGATTATCACTTCAAATATTTACATAGATTGAAACATTGGCAAAAATAAGTAGGAGAATAGATTTGCAATGATTGCAACCATTCAAATTGTGAGTACCTTGAACATTTTTATATTTTGTAAATTTTTAATCAGATTAATCACATGAATTTTTCTGGAAGGAGCGGCACGTGCCCAAAAATAAAACAATTATTTTTATCGCAAAATTTTATAGTTTTTTTTTTGTCTACTCAACATTTTTTTTAATATTTTCTAGGAATTGTTTCTTTTTGTTTCGATTCCTCAAATATATTTTCAGCGTAGGGGAATTAAATTTTGCTTTCTATAATATTCTATGTAAAATTTTTATTGCAAATTTCTATTCTACAATATTTTAAAATGCCATATTCATACTTTTATAAAGAAAACCCCATATTCGATCAAAATGACTGGTAAATCTAAAAGAAAATATCACAGTCAATTTCAAAAATATTAAATAAAAAATATATATGATGCATTCTATTGCATAACTTGTGTTTCACTCTTCCTATAAAATTCTCTTTCCAAAAACCCTATGCATTTCAAAAGATATAAAAATTTTAAGAATCCTTATCAATGAATAATTCATCTGAAGTGGCCATTAATTGTTTTATTGCAAAATCACGGAGATAAAGTTAAAAGAAAACAATTAATTAGTTCTAATGCTTTGTTTACATCCGTAGCCCGTTTTAGTCTCGTTATGATCATCAGCCATTCCCTTAAAAGCTGGGATTAGTTAAAAAAGATAAAGATATCCGGAAGTATTATTAACCAAATATTTATATGATTTTTCTAAATATTTTTGTCTTTTTGAGATAAAGGAATAACAAAACAAATATTTTCAAAAAATGAAAATAAAAATTGAAATATTGGAGTTACAAACTAACACTCACAAAAATTCTTGTAAGTTATATATATTCAAATAGGTTTTTTTAATGCAAATGATGCGAAACGTGGATCTACAATAAATTCAAAATAATGAAGAAACAAAATACAAGAAGAATTTTAAAAGAATATGAAATTGTACTTCTCGAATTAAGTTCGTTTCTTTAAGGATAGAGATATCTTTCACTCTTTTATCAACTTTTATAATCGGAAAAAGAATTGGACTTTGAAGAAATAAGAGATTCGCAATGAATATGTAAGAAAAATGAAAGTTTAGTAGTCAAGGTGTAAAGCAAAATATGGTGGAGTTGTGAACAAAGATAGAACAATGCAGCAAAGAAATGTTTAAAGCTGTACCAATCTTATTAAGAATGTTCACGTTGGCCTAGTAGGTGGGTCAAGCTGATGAGCGAGATTGAAACCACCTAGTCACTGCAAACTTTAGTTGTACACACTTGACTATCTTTAATGTGTTGTGAAAAAACCGCTCCTTAAGACATCCTTAGCTAACATCATTTTAAATTTCCAATAACATCGATCATTATAAACCAATGTCCCTTTACACGATGATGATGGCTTGTATTGGCTCAATGCAGAAAATCATTTAAATACATTTAAAATGAATCGCCACAAAGTAGACTCAAATCAAATTAATAATTAACGTATCTCTAAAACTTTGATAGATAAGATGCTTGGTATCAATCATTTTGAGAATAATTTAAAAGAATCGACAATACACCCCAGATCAAAAAAGATGTTTGAAGAAAAATATTTGTAACATATTTTACTTTGAAAACAGCTTGATCAATTTAGAAATTAAAAAAAAAATATTTTATATAGGAAATAATTAATAAAAAAGATTTAATTGAAATGAATACAATGATGTTATTTTTTCATATTAAAATATCAATATTATTTGTGAAGATAAAAATGTAATTTGTTTAAAAAATTCTGTAGAAATGCAGAAGTCCAATAGTGTGAAGATTAAATAAACTTATTTGATTAAAAGTGGTCAAAACAAGGACGTAAGCAGCCCGAAGCAAGGTAAAAGCTACAAAATTAATAAAACTCGTTTAATTTTAAGATCAAAACAAACATTGTGTGGTAAAACGACGCGCCCAAAGAAATTTCATATTCGATTTTTACATAGGCAACACAAAACATTTCCTAGTTTTATAATTCGTCTATGAAAATCCCATCCGGTGAAATCGCAAAGATACGATAAGGTCGTTTCACGAATTAGCGACTTTTATTGACAGTACATTAGCAAGTTTTGTGTTTGCCTGAACAAATTTCAATTCATTAATGGATTTTGAAATCAATTTTATCATCTCGTATACAAAGCAAAAGTCCCTGGATTTAATTAAATTTAATGAATTACCTACTTACGTTTGATTAAGAATAAACATTGTACTTACGGTAAGAATCAAAAAACCCAATACGTTTTTAAAATCAAAAGAACAAACTCCCGTTTAATATTTCGTTTTAATGAAAGTTTAATTAAATAGTGCAATTTTTTATTTTGATGATATGCACATTTTTTAGAAAAAAATTTTTGATCGTTTTTTTCGCATTTAAATCTGTTCAAAAATGTTTGAAATTTTTATTTTTAAAAATTACAATAGTCTAAAATATTATTAAAAATAATTTATTTTATGGAGAACAAAATTATTATTTAAAATCCTCCTTTATATTTTAGGAATTGAAAATTCCAAAATGAGTGGAATTTTTTGAACTGCAAAAAAATTATTAAGATCATAAGAAAAATGCTGTATGGGTACTTACAAATCTTATATTCTATTTTTAAAGTTATCGTACATCAATTCACTAGATTTCTTCGAGTTATTTCAATTTTTAAATACCTAATAAAACCTATCCAAACCAAATATGAGTAGAACGGCACACAAAGGGTTTTGTGTTAAATATTAGGTATATTAGGTATGAAATACTGAGTTATACATATATATTACTTCAATTAGAAGTATACAAATTTTTTCAATAGATTAGATAATAAAACATAGTGAATAAGAGATAGATATATTAAAAGTGATTAAAATCACAGCGAAAAGTTAAGTACCTTAAAAATAACAAACTCTTCAAGATATAAAAATTCTGCGATTTTTATATTTTAATTTCAATTAAACATGAAACAACTCAAGCCGCTTAGGTGTAAGTAAGGTTACATATCTACACCTTTGCTATAAAATAAAATAAACAGCAATTTTCAAAATGTTTGGTCTTATATATTCACAAATAAACACAAATGTGAAACAAGAAAAATGTGTAATCAGTTATATACATACAAGATTCTAAGAATGTCAAATTTCTTTTTTAATTTTACAGTAAAAACAAGTACAATTTTAATCATCAGTGACTAGTGATTGAAAATTAACTTATTTTTATAATTATTTTAGAAAATCAGATAACATCTTATATTGAGCGGTAGAAATAGGGAAATTTTAACGTTTTGGGGGTGAAGGAAGGGCGTTGTCTAATCATGAATAAAATTTGGGGTCCATAGAACATCGTGCAAAAAAATTTTTTTTATTCCACCTAATGTAAAATTTTTAGCTATTCGGCGTTTTTCCCCAGCTTACAGACTGGACTATTAGTAAATCAAAAATGCTTTTGAGAAATCATACTTATATAGAAATTTTAAAATTTTGTATATTAATAAATGTCAGAATTAATTTAAGGTTTTGGAATTCAATAACTATTTCTTACTTTATATTATGCAGCGATTATATTTTTTAACTAATATTTAAGGTAGATTTTTCTGTTTCATTATTTTTGAAAATTCTACCTTGCATTATCATTTTGGTGGTATCAATAATTGAATAAATAATTTTAAAATAATTACTTTTCTTAATAGTACACAGAAAATTAAAGAAATATTATGTTAAATTTGTACAAAAACATTTTATTATTGCTGGTAATTTAGTATTTTACAATTATGTTAGGCAACTTTGTGAAGCCTAGTCCTTTACATTGCCTATCCTTACAAATTTTTTTAATCGATTTAATTACGTGTAATTGAAATTATTCATTTATATAGGATTTAATCCAAATGAAAATTTCATGAATTTTTCAATATTTGTAAATTTAAGTTTAAGATAATTGAAGAAAATATGAAAAGATGATGAACTTCATCTTCTGATACCTAGGTGGTAGTGTTATTAAATTGAGATAGAACCAATGAGGTTTCACTTTATTTTACATTGATTGCTGAATGTAGACAGTTTTTATCATGAATTATCCATAAAATAAATGTTTAAGAAAAGACTGTAAATAAAGAATTTCTGAAAGCGGTAATTAGTTAAAGTGTTGTGGTTGTGAGGGTTGGGGGTGTATACACAAGTAATAATGCTCTGAATAATTATTACTAAATGTTAATTAAATTACTAGTAATAAGAGGTTATTTTTTTTAAGCATTCAAATAGGAAAAATATGTCAAAGAACAAATTCAATCTTACTTTACCTCCTGGTTCGATAGATCAAACTCCTACAGTAACTCCAACAAGTGCTCCGTTTCAAGATGCCTCTGCGTAAGTATAGAAATAACCATTTAAAGAGCTTTAACTACATTGTTTTGTTTTTATTTAAAGATCTAATCATTTAAGAGGTAGTGGTATTGATGATCTAACTGAACGATTAGAAGAGTTAAATATGGATGCAACACAACGGAAAAGGATCGAAGTATTTTTGTGCGAAAAGGAAAAAATTGGTATGGAATTGAGTGATAGTGATTTTGAGAAGTTGGGTGAATTAGGTTCTGGGAATGGGGGTGTAGTCATGAAAGTGAAACATAAAAAAACTAATTTAATCATAGCCCGCAAATTAATCCATCTTGAAGTAAAACCTGCAATCAAGAAACAAATAATCCGTGAGCTTAAAGTTTTGCATGAATGCAATTTTGCACACATCGTCGGATTTTACGCAGCTTTTTACAGTGATGGGGAAATCAGTATTTGCATGGAATACATGGATGCGGGATCTTTGGATTTAATTTTGAAGAAAGCACAACGAATTCCTGAGAATATTTTAAGCAAAATTACATCTGCAGTATTGAAAGGATTGAGTTATTTAAGGGATAAACATTCAATCATGCACAGGGATGTTAAACCCAGTAATATTTTATTAAATAGCAGGGGAGAAATTAAAATTTGTGATTTCGGAGTTTCCGGACAATTAATCGATTCTATGGCCAATTCCTTCGTTGGAACCAGAAGCTACATGTCTGTAAGTTAAAAAATCCTTTACGACTTTTCTTAAACATACATTTCACCAATTAATTTGTCAAATATTTTCACAATTATAGAAACTTTTGATTTTTTTTAAACCGGCTAAAGATTTCCTTTAATTTTTTCTAAAATATAATAAGAAAAATTTATATTTGATACCGCAAAATGTAGGTACAGATCTAAAAATCTTTTATTTGATTGGTCTAAAATTATTCTGTAGATATTATCAGGAATGGGTGTGTCATCATCCATTTTGTAATTTAAATTAGCTATTAATAAATTAATAACAAAATTGACTTGATGTTGCATTCAAAAACTTGTGTTTTGTCCTTCAAAATTAAAAATATTTGGCAAATTATTTTGTTTATTTCCACATAGCAAATTCCTTCAGAGTTGTAACTTCAGACCACTTTAAATTGTTCACATACTCCACCACTTTAAAATAGTTATCGCTTGATGATCACATCTAATTATCATACACTACCAAGATATTCTATAACATTCATTAATAATATTTTGGATTTCAAAATGGTCTTAAGTGGCTAAACAAAGATTATCAAAATTTTATAAAGACACAGAAAAGAAACTGATTTTTTTTTACAAAATATTCTTCCTTTTTCTTAACTTGAAAGATATTCATCACCTAAAAAAACTTAGGCCTCTAAAATTGGAATATTAGGCCCATTAAGTTAGCAGTCCTAAAGCAACCTGCAATTTTATCCCCTTCATACTATACAACTTGAATCAAAATATGTATCTAAACAAATGATGTTTTGCATTTCTAAAAGCCTTTGTGAATCGTTTCCTGCTTTGCATCAATTACTTTTATTTTTCTATTTAAAGAATATCCATTTTCACTTTAAAAACTAAAAGTTTACCTTTAGGCAAAATTAAATTTGTTTTGAAAAGTGAAGAAGTTTATACAGAATCATGATTTTCCCAATTCTAAATAAAAAAGAAAGAAACCTAAGAATAAGATTGTCAGGTGCTATATATGGTCAGTTCTCCTCTACGGTACAGAAGGCTGGATGATGAAAGTAACATCCATGAACAGAGTGGAGGCCTTTGAAATGTGGCTTTATCGCAGAATGTTTAGAATCCTGTGGACTGCACGAATAACCAATGCAGAAGTACTGCGACGAGCAGATAGAGATCGCGAACTCCTAACTATGATAAAAAGAAGGAAGGCTGCATATCTGGGACATGTGATGCGACATCAGAAATATGAGATCCTGCAGCTCATCATCAAGGGCAAAATTGAAGGCAAGAGAGGGATCGGAAGGAAGAAGATGTCATGACTGAGGAACATAAGGCAATGGACGGGACTGAGGACCATCGAAAGTCTGATTCAGGCAGCCAGGAACCGAGATGAAATGAATCATGTTCTCGCTAACATCCATTAATGGATATGGCAAAAGAAGAAGAAGAAGAAATAAGAAAGCTCCAGAAATTATGTTCTCATTCAGTTAATTCCTTCTAAATTCATGAAAATTGTGATTAAAAATGTTCTTCAGTGAATACATGCATGTCATTAAATTAGTCTTAATCCAGATCAAGATAATTTATTTTATAGTCTGAAATATTAAATATTTACAATTTTTCTTCTTTACCTCTAGGAAATTAATAAGTTGTTGGTGGTTTCTAGCCTGAAAGACTACAGGGAACACATTACTCAGTACAAAGTGATATTTGGTCTCTGGGATTATCATTGGTAGAAATGGCAATGGGAATGTATCCGATTCCACCACCAGATGCAAAAACTCTGGCTGCAATTTTTGGACCACAAAATGCACGTTCAGATGGTGGAGATTCACCAATACATAAAAATGCACCTAGACCTATGTCAATATTTGAATTACTTGAATATATAGTAAACGAACCTCCACCTACCTTACCATCCGGAATATTTAGTGATGAATTTAAAGATTTTGTAGATAGATGCCTTAAAAAGAATCCAGAAGAGAGAGCAGATTTAAAAACATTAATGGTATGTATAAAATAAATTATTTAAAAAAAAAATGTTTTATTTTATTTTTGTTTAGAACCATGATTGGATCAGAAAGGCTGATTCAGAAGATGTTGATATAGCCGGGTGGGTTTGCAAAACGATGAGCATTCAACCGCCAGAGAAAAGTTAAAGCATGAATTACATTTTTCAAAAAGAAATAGTAGTGTTTTAACTAAAATTTTTAAACAAATTGTAATTATATATTTACTACACATTCGTACCCTTATTCTATGTATTATTGTTATTGTCACTGACTTTTAAACTGTACATATTTTATTTTCTTTCTTTTTGTAATTCATGCATTTTTAAATCTATCATTTCTATATATACTTTTGAAAACTAATAACTGCATTTTTGTGTCTTCATGTCGTCTTCCATTATTATAAAATATTGTTTTCTATTGTTTCCAAAATAGGAAATAATATACAAACTTATGAGTTGAAAAATATAAACTATGGTTGTTTAATGGTACACAAATGTTATAAATGTTTAGAATTTGATGGCAATACTAAGATCTGTATAGAATTTTAGTTCCGATAAACTTGGTAGAGTGTTTGTATGCATCACTTTGGGATATCTACATTCCATTTAAAATAATTTTAAATCGAGTTTTGTTATAATTAGTCCTGATGCAGTTGTCTTAGAATTTTAGTATGTTGTGTTTTTTATTAAACATTATATACAAAAACATTTAAATTATATGAAATATATTGTAGTGATGCCAAAATTATTATGCAGTATTGCCATTTTTTTGAAAAGGTACATTCATCCATCTAGATGACATTTATAGAATGTAAAGAAAATAAAAGAATATGAATAAAGCAAAAGAAATATGCAAGAAAAGAAGAGATCCTTATAAAAATAAAATTTTGGCCACCTCGAAACGAAATTGGAATGGACAGAATATTTCTACCATAATGGAAATTTAGTCATTTTGTTTTTACTTATTATTTAACTTAAATTTATTTGTTTTTTTTTACTTTACTTCTATCCTAAATGGATCAACTGATCATGAGATATATGTGTTTTTGGGAGCTGATTTTTATCCTTTTATTAGACTTTCCTAATTCAAACGAAAAGAAATTCTAAAAAAAAATTGATTTGAGTCGGAGGTCAACAATTAGTTTGTAGTGGGGTCCGGATGAAGAAAAATGTTTCAGCCGAGAATCCAGGAAAAGAAAAAACGTTGAGGATGGCCGAAACGTTGGCAAAGTAAACATTAGTGTTTTTATTGTTCCTGATTACAAAAGAAAAACTTTAAATTTCAATTTTTACTTCCAATTCTAAACTTTTGACCAAGATCACAATCTTTTCCAAATTTTGGATTACATCATCTCTTTTGCCGATACTTATGTACATACATATCTCTCATTCTGTCCCAAAATAATATGTCACACTCACCCTTAACCATTTAGTTTTTCTCTTAAGATATTTTATATTGCCTATAGGTGCAAAAAACTCGGTTCAAAAATTTGTCTTTCTATTAGACAACATGCACTCTCCAAGTTATCTTGAATATTCCATATTTTTCTAGACAAACAAGACTTCTTTTTATTTTTAAATAAACTTACTTAAATATAAGGTGATTGTGAAATAAAGGCAATATCTAAAAAAAATAAAATGTTCAATTCTTAATAGGAAAGTTTGAAAGACATGATTTTCCTTCTAAAAAAAATTCTTAAAATATGCAAAGGTATTCTTTTTTGAATTATTTACTTAGCTTAAAAATGATGTTACACAAAAATATTGCTCGATTGTCAAATTATTATTAGAAGAAAATAATTGAAAATAAATTAAAAGGATTATGGAAAGCTATGGAATAGCTACATCCTATCCTTTGCCCTGATTTATTGTTCTTTGATTTCCTTTGTTCAAACATTTAAAGAAAAAAATCCTCATATGCTTTTTGAGGCACCAACAGAAAAAAAAAATTTTTTCATAGAAAGATATATTTTTTCTGGTGTCTTCGTGTTTTTCCCCATACAGCTACGTAGATAAGTCAAAAAGGTAACTTGTATAAAGAATTATTTTTATGGAACCTAGATTTAAGTTATCATAGGTATTGTGCATATGTATATAAAATAAATGTTACACATTAAAGTGCATATATGTGTGGGTATGTCAGTGTTAAAATTCTATAGATACGATTTTCAGATATTAAAATATATAAGAGCTGATTACTGTAGAAAAAAAAACATTCTTTTTATAATAACACCTTCTATTTATGTAATATGTATTTATCTTTGAAAGTATAATGAAAACATAATTTTCGTAATATTTTAATTAACTCTTAATATAAAATTATTTCTCATTGTAATTGATGTTTATTTCATTTTAAATCCCTTTTAAAGAAAAACATTTAGTAGTAGTCTCAAATTCTAAAACACAGATATTCTAAAACTTGATTGGAATTGCGCTTTATGACAACAATAAGCAACCAAAAATACATTTAGATATTTATCAATTAAAAAGTGATCCAGTAATCGCTGAATTAATTAGCAGTGGTAACCTTAGAAACCAGTTATTTATTTTTCTATGTTCCTATGCTCAGTTCCAAAGTTCTATTAGAATGATGCAGAAGCTTTTTACAAAAAAACAAAAATGTGGATTTTGCTACAGATAAAAACAGCTAAAATAATTTATGTAAATGAAGAGACAATGTTAATTGCTCGTAGTCCGAAGGCCCATATCACTTTACAGAGTGACTGGATTTCCAGGGCACACGCATCACTACTTGCAAAAGAAGAAAAATTATATATTAAAGATCTCAACAGCCGAAATGGAGTTTTTGTCAGTGGAATACGATATGTGTATAAGGAGTTGCAGCATGGAGATCTTCTAACAGTCGGCAAAGGTTACTATGAACCAGAACATAATAATGGATTCTTAGTTAGATATGTTCCACCGTTTATTGATTTAACATTGCCGGAATATAAATCAGGTATATTCTCTTTTGCTAAATATAATTTTCTTTTTCTATCTCGACGATTGCGATGCAAAAGGGCCGCGCGTACCAAGCAAAATATGTCATCAATTTTGATGACTCTCAAAAAAATTTTTTAGCAAAATGGAAGGTCATCTCTTTTCTTGTTGTCAGGGCATACTTTACTATCGCATCCACTTTTTTCCGTCCTTTGATTTATCCTTCCGCTATTTTATCTGTAATTTTCTTATATCGTCTTTCACTTCCACTTCTTCCTTCCACCGATGTCTTGGTCTACCCAATCATCGTCTTTCCCCTTGGGCTGTGCATTTATCACCCTCTTCGGAATGCTGTTGTCGTTCATCCTTATTTTGTGTCCCATCCATCTCAGGCCCCGGATCTTCGCTAAACCTGTTGTTTCCTTGAACACCTCATACATCTCTTTGTTTGTTCTTTTTTCCTGTGCTTTCCTCTATCCTTCCTTTGAAGATCTTTCTAAGACCCTTTTGTCCCATATTACAAGTTTTTGCACTTCTTCCTTCTTCAATGTCCACACCTCGGTCCAGAATATTAAAATAGATATGATTACTTGATTGCTTTTTAAGCATTTTCCATGGTTCCTTGCTTTTAAGTATTGAGTTTAGCAATATTGTTCTTAGATATTTGAAGGTATCGGGGTTGGCAACTATATCATCTCCCATGACTCTATTCAAGGACCTTTTTCATCCTTTACATCAATGATCTTTACTTTGTTCTTAAAAGATCTTGCATCTTAGCATGTATTCATCAATACATGCTATAATAACGTTTGACAAAATCTGAACTGAGGCCAATTTTTTGTCCCTAAACAAGGACATATTGGTTTTTGACTTTTACACTCGGCAACGAAGGTCTTACTAAGCAATTAACATTTCAATAGCAGATTTCCCTTGAAAATGCCAAATCAAAAAGATATTTAGATGTTACTATCGATCAATTTCTTAAATTGGATTCTCATATCAATTTGTTATCCAATTAACTAAAATATCTGTTGTTTATTTTCTATAAGATGAAAGAACTGTGGTTACCGGATCTGCTTCCTACTATTTATTTCGCTTTATTTCAAAACTTCATTCATAATGGAGCACTTGTTTGGGACTTTGAGAATCCCAGCACTCTTCAGTCCTTCTTAGAACTCCAAAAGAAACTATTAAAATATTCCTTTCCATTTAACTCCAAGCATAAGGAATATCTTTCTGTTACAAATATTTTTATTTACTCGGTTTTTCCAAAAGTCCAAATCTCACTTTCAGAAGTCACCTTCATATATCTCTACAAACCGCTTAACGGGTAAAATAGTCTAAATCTTTCAAAATCTCTATAAAAAAGATTCAAAATAAATCTAATCTATTTTTAATTATTTAAGGACAAAATAAAATATTAAATTAATTTAGATGTTTTATATTTTAGAAAGATCTTCATCACCCAACTTTCTAGATCGATTCTTCAAAAGTTTCAGTTCTCCCTCAGCACCACCTGACGACTCTGATGATTCAGATCGAAGTGAAACTCCTGAAAAAAACGACTTCTTTATGTACAATCCACCAGCTCCTAAACGTAAAAGAAAAAATTAAGAAGGTTTTTTTTTTGTTCCAATCTGAAATTAGAAATTCTTTTCACAGTTTGCATCTCTACATTTAGGTAAATCTCATTTACATTTTATATTTAACATTTTTAATTTTCTTTTATTTTTTACAGATAAATTCTTTTAGATAAATAAATTCTAAATGTTTAAGTAGAAAAAAAAAATTTGTTTTATATGAATGCTGTTAATTATTTTGTGTTTACTATGTTTGTATGAATTATATTTTTGTGTTTTGACTTCTCTTTATTTTTTGGGGCATATCTCATTAAATATACTTTTTTAATGCAAAAATATTGTAACTTGCATGCATGTGAAGGAGTCACAGAGCAGCGAAGATTCAACTTGAAGCAGTTCTTAGTTTCCATAATGTCAAATGATAAGTATAAAATCTATAAAGTGGCTGTACGAGAATAAAAGTAGTGACCTTTTTGTGGAACGCTTC